>JAHXMU010000051.1:366808-536555 GCA_019455685.1 Philornis downsi | reverse complement strand
CCCCCCCCTTTGACGCCTGATTACTTGGCTCGTTTTCCTTTTCTCCCTTAAAATATTTTTCTAAATATTTTCGCCTTGTGATTTATGGTATTTGACGTGTGCAACCGTGATGGGCTCTTTTTGGTTTCACTAAATTCAATTCCAAATGAATCGCTGAAGAAAGGGGGAGTATAGGATTTTACAAATATTGAAGAAGAAGAAGGTTTTGTGTATTCTATCTATGTACTCGCATAGATGTTCACATACCATATGTGTGATTGGCTTTTATGTATACATAAATATTCAATGTTTATGGAGGGATTACTAAAAGTCTCTCTATGGATTTGAAATGAAAAATTAATGAAGCTGTAGAATAATTTGAAAAAAAAAAGAATGGATGAATGGGGATGGGGAAGCAGGGATAATAATGAAATCGGGAAGGGGGTTTCGTTCCAATTTGTCCTATGCTTGCATTAATGGGATAATAACGTTTCCGATGAATATGGAAGTTTAGTTTTTTTCATCAGATTGAAGTATTCTGAATTAGGTGACATTCAGATATACTGAAATATATTTACATTAGGATGATCTAAAAAATAACGAGGACGAAATAGTGAGAGCAAAACTAACCGACCTGACATAGAGATGGTGCCAATAGTTAAAAAAAAAAGAAAAATTATTTTGGTGGAAATTGGCAATTTTATAAAACATACAGCTGCGGTCAAGAAAATAGCACCAGGGCTAAAAAAATATGTATGTAGACTATTATTTTGCAATAGTATTTACTGATTAGGTTCAAAATGTAGCATTAGACACTTAGGAAACTGTAAAACTACATTGAATAAAAAACATTAAATTTTCTTTTTATTTTGATACAATATTTTAATTTTTTTCAAAAGAACTTATAAAACAATCAATCAAAAAATAGCACTTTAGTTCAGTTCTTGGTAATAGTATACGCCTTTAAAAATGTAGTTGCCTCTGTCCTTTGTTCTTTAATCTTTTAAAATTAATTGTAAATTTAAATAAACTGAGCTAAATAGTAGACCAAATTTAAAAAAAAAATTATAAATTTAAAAAAAAAAAATTGACGAAGAATTTCTTACCATAGGTAGTTTTGGGTTATTCCACCAAAAATTTATGAAAATTTTCATCTTTATTTCATTTTCATCTCTCTGAAAGACCTACCAAAATTTATTTGTCTTTGTCCTTTAAGCTTTTCAAACTAATTCTAAATTAAACTAAACTGAGCTAAATAGTCGACCAAAAACTAATTGTAAAATTCCTCATTATATCCTTAAAGCACGTAAATTATAAAAAAAAAATCTTCCAACGAATTTTCAGCATATCGTTAGTTTTTGGTTATTCCACCAAAAATTTATGAGCATTTTCATGTTGCTCCAACCCTCTGGAAGAGAGTTGTATGTAGAGTATGTATAGGTAGACTATTATTTTGTAATAGTATTTACTGATTAAGTTCAAAATGTAGCATTAAACACTTAGGAAACTGTGAAACTATATTGAATAAAAAACATTAAATTTTCTTTTTACTTTAATACAATATTTTAATTTTTTTCAAAGGAACTTATAAGACAATCAAGCAAAAAAATAGCACTTTAGTTCAATTTTTGCTAATAATATACACTTAGCCAAGCACAAATTAATAAAAAAAAACAATATATTATGAATTCTTCTAAGTATTATTTATTTATTATAATCAACACTTCGTGGCAGACACCATTTCCTTCGCTTTGCTGATGTCAATCTCAGTTGAATGCATTGATGGCCGACTGGAGCAAGGCAAATCTTTTAAATCTATCTTCACCGCTTGTAAATGCATCACTGTACCACTCATTTGCAAGTATTTTTGCCTAATTTTAAAGTTAATACTAAATTAATGTAAACTGAGCTAAATATCAAATAATAAACCAAAAACTAATCGCAGAAGTCCCCTTATCATCCATAAAGTACCCAAATTATAACGAAATCTGGCAAAGAATTTTCAGCATATCCTTAATTTTTGGTTATTCCACTAAAAATTTATCAGCATTTTCATTTTGCCCCAGCTCTCTGGAAGACCTATCAAAATTCACTTAACAAAATTTATTTGTCGTCGTCAAAAACATTTTAAATCTTTGGATAAAGAAATCGAAGAGGATGGCAGTTCGAAGCAAGGCAAATTTTCCAAATCTATCTCGACTGCTTCTAAATGCATCACTGTACTCATATGCAAGTGTTTTTGCTTCTATAACATTTTCAAGGTTTTGGCATACGAAATTCTATTTGAAATACAAAATTTTACATAAATTCTATGGTCGATATTTTTCACAACTTTTTTGTGTCTTCTTTGTTAGGTCCGTCTGTGTTGGGACCGCCCTCGTATTTATGGAGATTGGAAAAATCGTAATGACTTGAATAAAAATTCTGCTACAAATTTTCAAACAATTGCAAATACAGGGTGTCCGTCGTTAAGGTATACTACTTTGTTTGTTTATAATTTCTAGTTAAATGAAAGAGAATGGATCTTATATTGATATCTCAATAATTTGGCTAAAATTGCTTTATAAAAGTGAGAAAACTTCAATAAAAATGGCAAGATTATAAAGCGTTTAATAAGGCAATTTCTAATTTATGAATATAATTTTAAGGAATTTCTTTACTAAACTTCTAACAAACCAAGTGCAAACTATTATATGCAAGGATCTAGATTTTTAAAACCCCAGACACACTCACAGTGTTGAAAGCAATTTAATTCTAATTCAGTATTTTGTAACAACCATTGCGCACCAGTGACACCAACCGTGCCGGTGAATCAACTAAACTTCCCTGTTAAAAGAAATACACCCTTATTACAAGTACATTTCCCTCATTTCCTCGAAGAAAGACCTTTTCTGACTGCTGTCTTTTTACCATTACGAATTAATTTCATTTATTCTTCGTGGTTTGTGTCCAGAAATGTTCATTCGTTATTCCCTCCGGTGTGCGTCGTGATTTCGTTAGAATTAATTTGAATCATCCAGTTGGTTTAAAAATTTCCCTTAACTTAGCATAGCGTAGACCTAAACCCCTTTGTTGTTTCCCTACATTTTGCTGCGGGTAAATGACAATGACTGTTTTGATGCCTAGATGGCATATTAAAGTAGGGAAATTGCTAATTGTATGGTTAGCTTTCTCAGAGAAATGATGCCACTCGTTGTAATTAACATTTCTCCGTTTCCAATGAAAACATGAAATTTTGATTTTAGGAAATTTTGATGAGCAAATAAATTTACCAAGCTATGTTGTTGTGTAGAGCAACCATTTTTACACAAGTGAAATCCTGCGTGCCAGGCATAAACGGAAGTGCTGTTGCCCCATATAGTCCCGGGAGATGAAAAATGGATGCACTACCATAACTCAAAGAAGAGAAAGTCGTGGGGACCACGAGCCATTGCTTCAACTTTGGCAGCCAAACCGAATATTCATGGACAAAAACTCTTATTGTATATTTAGTGTTATTAATTTGGTATCGTGTATCCATTTAGTGGTTTCAAAACTACCGATCTGGCAATGCTGGCAACTGGTAAATACCTGACATCTGAAGTGTTCTTTATTTAGTGAAAGGTTTGCTATATGCTAATATGGATCGTTTAATAACAGAAGAACGCGTAAAAATAGTTAAAAGTTACTTCAAACCTGGGCTTTCAAAACGAACAAAATTTTCATCAGCGATGAAGTTCATTTCTCACTCAGTGGTCACGTCAACAAGCAAAATTGTCGCAAATGATGAATGGTTCTTCAAGTGAATAACAATCAGAGAGCCCAAATTAGAAATTTCCCCTTGCCATTCCCATAGTAATGCTTGATAAAATTTGAAAAAATTGTTCAGATTACTCCGCCTTCTCTGGTAACTCTCATAAAACTTATCTGATTTATTCCGTATGGTCATCGGACTATATTTTTTTATTTAATTGCACCAAATTCTGTACAATTTAGAAGGCATCAGACATTTAGTAAACTTTGCTTTACGAAAGAGAGTAGATGGTATTGCCACGCCCCTTTGGCCATCATATATACCTACAAATTGGTTGATAGACCAAAAAAGTGAGTTGTTCAACTATAATTTTGAAACGGACGATTTTCGAAATTTATTATTTTGCTTCTTTTACTGCGGTTTAATTCAAAGTACTTCCTGATAAGAAAATAGCTATTTATTATACCCCTTCTAGCACTCCTCACACATTTACATGTTGGATGAAAGCTTATGTAAGTCATATAATCTGAATTAAATTTCTGAATTGGCTCTTCCGGCTTATCCAGTTTTCTGTTTCAAAAGTAAAGTTAAATAAAACAAACATAAGGCTATGGTTTCAATGAAATTTTTATTTCATTATAATAACTGGACCTTGCCATTATGTACGATATCGAATGTCATATAAATGACCGGCTCTAGATTGGTTGGGTCAGTGGATCTTTTTGAGGCAGTTTCCGATCATTTTTTCACACATTTCGGGCGGTATCTTGGCCATAACCTAACGAATGTTGGTTTTCAAATGTTCCAACGTTTGAGAATTATCTGCGTAATCACGATCTTTGACGTAGCACCACAAACAAAGTTTAATATCATCGAATCGTATGATATTGGTGGCCAATTGACGTCGCCACAACATAAAATTACTCCTTCTGCAAACTTCTCATGTAATAAAGCCAAAATCGGTTGTGTTGTGTGGCTTGTGGCATCCTTTTTGTTAAAACCACATCTCGTCCAATTCATAATCTTCAATTGTAGGCCAAGAAAAGTCAATTATCATACGACCATAACGCTCTGAATTGACGGTAAACGTTCTTCCAGCATCATTTTCGAAAAAATTACGACTCAATGACACTTCCAGATCATAATGCGCACTAAACAGTCACTTTTTCCGTATGGAATGGCTTTTCTAAAATCACTTCTGGATTCTCTGAGCCCCATATGTGACAATTTTGCTTGTTGACATATCCACCGAGTGAGAAATGAGTTTCACCGCTGACGGAAATTTTCTTCGATTGAAAGCCCACGTTTGAAGCATCACTTTCGCAGCATGTTTTAACTATTTTTATGCATTCTTTGGCTGTTAAACGATCCATATTCCTTAGTCACTAAATAAATATCACTTCAGGTGACAGGTATTTAACAGCTGACAGCCTTGCCAGACTTGCGGTTTTGAAACCACCACTAAATGGATAACCTCATATAAATCTTCTCTTTATTTCCATCCGCCTTTTCCCATTTACTTGAGTAATTTAAGCCCTTATCTTGCCTCAGTCATTGGACCTTAGCACAATGCTACGATTTAAACAATTTTCTTTTAAATATTCTTATATTCTTATATTCTTTATATAAATTCTATATAGATTCTTGTAATTTTTGTTTCCTTGTTCTTTTTTTCACATAAATTATATGTATAAATACAATTAACCGATAAAATGAATATAAATTACTGAAATTATTTACAAATGAAAGCTTACAGCCAAAAAAGATGAAAGTGCATTGATTTGTAACTTAAGAGAAATATTTTACAATGAATTTGTTGTAAAAAAATTATAATGATACAAATAATGTAAAATTATTTCTACAATTTTCTTGGTTGACAATACTTTTCCTGGAATATATTTTCGCTGCCCGCTATAACGGCTGACTCTTCATTAATGGGACAAAGTTTTAGATATGTGTGAGGTGATTCTAAAGACTCAGTAATGATATGTGATATGAATATTCTGGGTGAGGTCATTAAACGCCAAGTCAAGGGATTAAACAAACTTGTCTGATAGTCCCAATAAACACTGCCATATACAGGATCTTTGATATCCATACCCACTGCCAAAGAGCTGTATTCGAAACCGGGCTCAAAGAACATGGGATCCGAGGAGAACTTCATTTTATCTGTCGCGCGTTTACGGTTCTTGCTGTGCAAACGTACGGACACAGTGCCAACTTCACCGCCGTGACTGGTACTTTGATCATTACCGGATATGCGAACGGTGATCTTGTAATGATGACCTGCATGCGAGCATAAGAAAGACACATAATTCGTTATCAGCCAACCATTTATTGTTGCAGGTTAAAAAATACTTACGACAGAAGGGTTCCTTCTCACCAGTCATTAGATATAGAACGGGAGGTTTCTTTGCATCCACTTTTTTGGCCTTAACCAATTTACTATAATCTTCAAAACTGTGATAACCCATTCTCATGCACAGCTGGCCGTTTTCATTGCATCTCGAGCATTTGCCTTCTTTGAAACTCTATAAATGGAGAAAAAAAATATCATCCTTAGCATCTTCATTGAAATGCAGTTTATATTAATTGAAATTTACCTCAAACGAATTACAGGTTATGCCCATAAATGGGCATTTACTGCTAACACTCTCCGTAAAGTATTCATAACTACGTAAATGATTGCAACCCAAGAATGCCTGCACATTTTCCAGTACAGAATTCTCACGATTACTCATATACTGCTGCAGATTGCCATCGCAACCGGGATTATTCAAACCGCCATTGGGATAGAAATCTATGTGGCCAACTCTTTGGTGAATACCCAGGCCACCCAATAAATTTATATCCGTATGTATGACATCCACAAAATGGGCATCGGTGCGATCCAAACGCACAATGGGCTCGGTTCCAGCAAATAAAGGAGCTGCCGGATCTAAACCCGTTATACGCCCCAGTTTCAGTCCAAAATCTCGTTGCAAATGAGAACCCGCATAACCAGCCAAATGGGCACCCAAAGAATGACCAATGAAATGAACATTGTGTAAAGTGTCCATGCCCAATTCTTCGTAGATCATGTGGATAACATGAGCGGTAATGGCGCCCACCAGACGAATATTGGCTACTGCTTGAACATATGGGGGATTCGAACCGCCACCCCAATCGATGAGAACAACAGCAGCTTTACCTTCGGCTTCTTGGTTGAGAAGAGTTTTACCCAATTTCAACATCTGCAAAGGTAGAGAAAAAGAGAAAGCAAAGGGGAAACGTTAAAAAGGATTTAAACAAGCTAATATTTTGTACATATCACGAAAAAATTACTAACTTGTGTGTGTTAAGTAACAGAAAGAAATGTAGGGAAGAAATGCTTGATACATATTAAGTTTTTATTTTTTTCAATTTCGATCAGCCAGAGATGAATAATTTTAGAAAAGTTAAAATACATCATTTTGTCCTCATACTAAAGCTAAACTAAAGCTAATTTTTACAATTAGTATATCCATATTTATTGGTTTAGCTAGTTAAAAATATGATTGCTGAGTTTAAACGCGATCGTATATCCATATGATATGGCTATTTGCCACAAAATTGACAGTATATTACATATTTGACTACAGACATGTGGAAGGATGAAATTAAATAAGAGGAAATCCTATCTTTGCAGAAAGGTACGGATAAATATATTTCGAAACCTTAAACCAAGGCGATTTTTAAAGTTTTTTCTTTCTTTGTTTTGTTCATGGTTATAGGTCATGCTGGCTTATAAATATGAAAATTTGCCAACAACGGAACTAATTAACAATTAAAAATCAATCTACAAATGTAACAAATAAATTTGAATAATTTAAATGTCGATTAGTAGTTAAGAGATTGAGTTTAAACATAGTCGAATGTCCCCTTAAGATGCCAGTATTTAAGGCGGAGTGAAATATCCTCACGTGTCTAACGACAAGTAAATGAAACAACCGATCAAATATATTATGTCATGACATGTTAATTAACGAATTTACAAATATAGCAGATAAATTTGAATAATTTAGCTATCGATTCATAGTCAAGTGGCTGACATTAAACATGGCCGTACGTCCCCTTAAGTTATCCTCATTTAGGGCGGAGTGAAATAACCTCACGTGTCTAATGGCAAGTAAATGAAACAACGGATCAAATATATTATGCCATGATATGTTAATTAACGAATTTACAAATATAGAAGATAAATTTGAATAATCTAAGTATCGATTCATAGTTAAGTGGCTGACATTAAACATAGTCGTACGCCCTCCTAAGATGTCCTCATTTAAGGCGGCGTAAAATAACCTTACGTGTCTAATGGCAAGTAAATGAACGGATCAAATATATTATGTCATGATATGTTAATTAACGGATTTGCAAAAATAGCAGATAAATTTGAATGATCTATGTATCGATTCATAAATAAGCGACTGACATTAAACATGGCCGAACGTCCCCTTAAGATGTCCTCATTTAAGGCGGAGTAAATGAAACAACGGATCAAATATGTTATGTCATGATATGTTAATTAACGAATTTACAAATATAGCAGATAAATTTGAATAATCTATGTATCGATTCATAGTTATGTAACTGAATTTAAACATGGTCGTACATCCCATTAAGATATGCGCCTTTAAGGCGGAGTGAAATACACTCACGCGTCAGAATGGCAAATAAATGAAACAACAGATCGAATATGTTATGTTAGGATATGTTAATTGACAGATGTATATTAAATATTATAACAGACAGGTTATCTGTTTGGGGGGAAAGATAGAATTATGGAGTCATTATTAGGCGTACAGTTAACAAGTTATTTTTTATCGGCTTGCCATATATTTAAAAATACTTTTGCCTTGAAGATTCTGAATTTATAATTTCTTTACTTAGGCTTATTAAGGTAACCGAACTTAATCGTTGTCGTAGATTTAACTAGTCCTTTCTTTTCGGCTTGCTATTGATTTAAAAATGGGAGATTTAGAGATTTGTCTTGGTCGTAGATTTAATAAGTCCATTACTGGCGATTTGCCGTAGATTTAAAAATGCTTTAATCTTGGATATTTAGAATTTAGCATTTCTTTAGTTAAGCTGATTAAGATAACTGAACTTAAACGTGGTCGTACAGCTGCTGGAGCAGTAAAAATATTACACAAAATATCAAAGGGTTAAGGATTGAAAGGTATGCTAGCTATGTTATTAAAGTATAAGTTATTTGCTTCGCTATTTAGGTGGATTCCCATGGTTGTTTTCTGCTTTCAAGGAAATTAAAATCAGTTCTATATTAAGCATAAAATATCTATTGAAAATTTATGAAAAATAAATTTTTAGCGTTTTTGGAACCTTCTAACAATTATGATGGATACAGTCCAATTTCTTAATATCCACTTAATTTAGAAACGTTACTTTACATCAAGAAATATCGCAAAATTTTATTTCTTTTATATCGACTTACCCAAGGTACATTCCCTGCTTCCAAATAGCCATGGGTTATGAAATAAATTTTGCCCTCCGGATTAATGCCCATATGTTGTACAGCCTCTGGATCATTTAGATCTATATATTTGGGATTGTCAAATGCTCTCGAAGTGTACAACGTATAATGAGGTTCAATTTGTGAGGGCTTCTGAGGAGGCATATTTATCTGGCGGGTTTTAGTTGTCCAGGGTCCATTTAGAGGAAAGCAACCGTAAACACCATAACAGCGGACTTCACTTAAGTCTGCAAAGCAAATGGTGGGAAGAGAGAGAGAGAGAGAGGGAGAAAGAGGGAGAGAAATAATATATTAATAAAATTGTTGTTATATTTAAGTGTTATCACTAAAGAGAATACGCATACAAGCTGTAGTATTGTATAAGAATATAATTGTTGTATAAAAACTGTGTTTCTTTTTTGTAAAATCTCTAATTATAATCTCGCTTGCTTGAACCCTTCATGTGTGCTGCTTATGGGGCCAATGATAACCCGATTTGCTTGATTTACTTTGCGTTCATAGTAATTATTCATAGTATTTTTGTTTTATATTTTAGTTGTTATTGCAATTATAGTTTGCAGATTCCAAACACATTTGTTGTTTTTTGTGTTCCTGTTCAATGAATTTTTCTTTTTCGTAAAATTTTAGTACGAAATATTCGTTGCTAAGTACTAGTTGTTGTTGTTGTTTTTTTTTTAATAGTTCGATACAGCCTTCTGAAAATTCAACGTGTGCCAGTTTGTACTATTTTTTTGTTAAATGATGTAAATCTTGTAGAATTTGTTTGCTTTGTAAATTGACGTCACAGTTTCGTATCACTAGTAAACATTTTTCGCATTGTGGCTGATAAGTTATCAGCCTGGATTAGTTCAAGTTGACTGAAACCAAGCTAAGCCTGAAACTGAAAGCAAATGACTTGAGACCTAGAGTTGCTGGGTACAACAAATCAAGCTGTTGAGAAAGGCAATGAATCGCTTCACTATCATGATCTTCGGGTACGCCCTCAGATAGAGCCGCTGTATTTTCTTTACTATGAGCTGGATGTTATCATTTTGGATTTAAAATTTTTCAAATGTTATAAGAAATTGTGAGTTCTATAGACCGATTATGTTGATCAAAGCTGTTGAGCTGACAAGAAAATAATATCGATTTTTTTAAATTAATTTAGTTTAGCTAATTAAACTGTATGTTATACCGATAAACCGCTGACATTTCAAGCTTCAATTTGTGATATGTCACATATCACAGCTCAGTGGTTCACAAAACGGTATTGGATAATTGATTGAAAGGTGCGTGAACTGGGTAAAATGATAAGTATTTCAAAAAGTGTTATACATCGTATATTTATCGAAGATATGAAAATGAGAAAGCTGTGTGCAAGATGGGTGCCGCGCATGCTTTCAATAGAGCAAAACCAGCATCATGAAAAGGTTTCAATAGAGTGTTTGGCAATGTTTCAGCGCCATAAAGCCAAATTTTGGGTCGATTTATAACCATAGATGAGTTATAAGTCCACCACTTCACGAAGCAGTGGACTGGCATCGTGTTCAAAGAAGGTAAAGACAGTTCCATCTTTAGGCAAGGCCATAGCGTCTGTTTTTTTGGCATGCGCATGGGATTATTTTTATTGATCATCTTCAGAAAGGAAAAACCATCAATAGCGAATATTATGCTAATTTATTGCTATGTTTAGGTGATGAAATTATGGAAAAGGTGTCATTTTGCAAAAAAGAAAATGTTGTTTTATCAAGACAATGCTAGAGTTCACTCATTCGCTATTACGATGACCAAAATTAATGAATTAAAGTTCGAATTAAAGATCTCCCTCGGACTATCTTCTATTTCCAAACGCAAAGAAATAGCTCTGTGGTAAAAGATTTGCTAACAATGAAAAGGTGGAGTTGATGACGGTTAATAGGTACTTTAAGGAGTTTGACTGTTCTTTTAATAAACAGGGTATGGAAGCTATTGAATATCTCTCGAAAAAGTGTATCGAGCTAAAAGATTATGTTGAAAAATAAAGAAAATTTTGTCCAACTTTTTTCTGTCTTCTTAGTTAAGTCGGCTGGTTTGAGACCTCCCTCGTGGTTATATTTCTCCAAACTCTTTTATGTCTCATTTCTTAGGTCGGCTAGTTTTGAGACCTCCCTCGCGGATATATTTAATTTAAAGATATTGATACAAATTTAGACTGAAGCCTAAGATCATTCTACGTCATTTATTCTTTAAGTGATAGTCAATTTTGTTTTCCTTAAAAGATTAACTGAATGTTTCTAATCGCCAAATTAAGTGTGATTCTTGAAATCAATAATCATAAAATGCTTTCATCTTTTAGAATTAGCAATAGGTTTTTTTCCACCAATTTTGTGTTCCTTAAAAGATTTTTGAATGTTTCTAATCGCCAAATTAAGTGTAATTCTTGAAATCAATAAGTGATTTAAAAATCATAAAATGCTTTCATCTTTTAGAATTATCAATAGGTTTTTTTCCCATCAGTTTTCCGTTCCTTAAAATATTTACTAATTGTTGCTAATCGCCAAATTAAGTGTAATTCTTGAAATCAATAAGTGATTTAGGCTTTAATCTTTTAGAATTATCAATTGGTTTTTTCCCACCAATAAATAAAAACCTACGAATATCGCTAAATAATCGCAATAACTCATCATTCAACCAACAAAAGAAAAATGATAGCAAAAAAAAAAAACAAATAAATGAATAAACTCGACCAAGTGGTAAAAGACTTTAAGGCATAAATCACAGGAAAGGGAAGATTCTATAATCGCCACAAGTAGCTATAAAAGTTACTGCAGCATATAGCAACTGCTGATATTCTGCTTAATAAATTAATTGATTAAAATGTTGCCACAACACGTTGCATTGCTGCAATGCAAAATTGGGAGCAAAAAAGCGAAAATCTTGAGTTTCAGCGATTTGCAAGAATCCACAAAAAATTATTGTAAATTGTCTTTTTGGTCAAGGAATTGGAAATCTTTTGACTTTTTTGCCTCGTTGTGCATAATAATTATAAACATCTACAGGTAAAGCCCACTTACCGGCTTTTGTGGACGGCGGCAAATCGGTCAATGTATTGACAGTCGTTCTACTTGTGTGATTGGCCAAATAGAGCATGGTCTGCAACATCAGACCACCGGTAGAATTTGCAACATACATGGTTGCCGGCTGTTGCTACTATTTCTACAGCTCTTTGTTTTATGTTTTAGTTTAAACTATTTAATTAAGGATTTCACAAGCAACTCCTTTTTGTTCAGTCTGGCTCGATTCAAGAGTCTTCTTGTTAGTTTGCAGTTTTCATTTATTGTTCAAAGTTCATCACTTAATACGTCAGCACGTTTTGTTTATATTTTCACTGTTATCGTAGCTTCTTAAAATATTTTTGATTTTTTCAAAATACTTTTAGTACTTTTTTTTAACTATGTATTTTTCCTTTGACTTTTTTTTGTAAACCTTTTTAATTGAAATTCACCGCTATACTGAGTTTGATCCACTGTCTTGGACGAATTTTATACCATTTGTGATGCACAGTCAACTTGCTCTCAGACCTGCCATCCACGTTGTCACTCTCTCTCACTCTCTCCCTACGCCGCTGTTTGTGATTGTCTCTCTGTACACTCATTATCTCGCATTTCTCTTTTGTATTTCACATCGGATTCTATTCAAGCCCCCCCATATACAAGCTATGCATCGTCACTAGAGATTATGTTATCTGGGCAATTCACTCACTGATTTTCCGAAAGTTTAAAGTTCAATTAAGAAGTCTTGTGTCACTCCTCCCATTTGTATTACCAGCCGGTCCCCTTTCACTACTTTCGTTAGGCTTAGCCGTAGCCGGGGCATTTATCATTTGTATGTTATGAATTGAAGATTTTGTGTTGTTTAAGATCTTCTAAGGCATTCGTTATTGTGACGTTTGTTTTGATTCTATCTTCACTTGTTGTTATTCGATTAATTTTCGATGAATTTTTTAACACAAATTTAACTAATCGCATTGTGATTGGCTCCCAGTTAAAGTACAGTGACAGATCGACTTATACGACAGAAAAAACAGATGGAATAATTATAGAAATAATAGTAGCTCTAAAACTTAAAAACTGACATCAAAGTAAGAGAAATACATGTGTGATTCTAAGGAGGTCCTCATTTCGCTCAAGTTGCAATTTTAAAGGTTGGCCTCAAGCTTAGTTACTGACGTCTGGGAGCCAAATTATACAAATTCAAGAAAGAAGCTTTTACTACGTTACTATACAACATTTTCCTTAAATTTTTATAATTTGAATTTCAAATGCTTTGTTGTAACTTTTAATTGTAATGTATCGAATGATAAATATCATTTTTACATAGAAGTTGGCATAGAATTTATTTATAGCATTGAGACGCACGTTGAGAAAAATTCAAAGGCTGCACTCACAATGATAGCGACAATTTCGTTTTTTTTGCAAACAAAAAAACAAATTTAACTCGTGTTGTCAAGTTTATTTTTCTTCATAACAAAATAATATAAATGAGAACTAGGTGGCGCAGGTCGTGGAAAAAAATAAATCGAAAAAAGGGTTAACATATGTTCCCAGTTTTTGGTAACACGTTATTAAGCTGAATCTATTACGGTTTTGTGGTTGGAAAGCATCGTTTTTTGTATTTGAGAAAACATAAACAATCAATCCATCAGCTGTTTGCCGAAAAGGTAGGTACCATTATAAACGAAGCTTAAAACTCCAGTCTTTATTTCCACCTGAAATTCTTCTTCTCCATAATTTGGTGATATTTCATCAACTGCAATGGCAAGACCCGCTTCTAGACTTATGCTATCATTAGCGACACTAACTTTTTCCGAGTATTTTCCGGATTTTCAGATATAAATACTTGGTTGTACAGGGTGGCTTACGAATTTTGCTACAAACAATGTCAATAACGTTATAAAAACATGTTATTTAAACATGTTAAGGAGTATTTTTTTTGCCCAGAACTGAGCCGAAGACGTATCCTTTTCAACAGCATTTGATTGCAGCAAGATGGTCCAATTACATACTTAGCCAGACCAGTCGTGGCGGAGTACCAACGAAAATTCACAAACAAATTAATATTCAGAAACTCCACTTTCCGCTGGTACCTAATGCCATCTGGTCTGACTGCACCAGACTCTTTTTTGATGGGGTCATGTCAAGCAAGAGGTGTCAAGCAGCCCATTAAAGCGATCCCGACTTTAACCCTTCAGGCCACAATGAATAATTTTCTGTTTAGGTGTAAATGAGCATGGAAGTCATTTACGGTCTATCATCTTCAAAATCAATTAGTTATAATATATAAAATAAAATTAAATTTTCTATACAATAAAAAAGAAAATAATTGAAATAGATTGATTAAAACCCCTTTTTTGAATTTCTTGTTGTAGTAACATTAGTGCATCGCCCTGTTTTAAATCCGCTAACAGAAGTTTTGCATAGATTGTCTGAAAGAGGCTAAAAAATTGGTATTAAAATACCTAACGCATGTCTTCAATTTCGTAGAAAATTTAGATCAACCAGTAAATTAGTTAGTCAATATTATTAATATTTAGTTATAAGTTGATCATAAATTAGTTAATTAATCATAAATAAATTAATAATTTATGAATCATAAATTACTACTACTAAAACTCGACTAGAATCGAACATGTTATAGATTTTGTGCTGTACGTGGAAAAGAATTTCAAGATTTTCTGTCATCTACATTAATTTTTAAATTCACTTCCTTAGTTTTGAAAAAGGACACCTCCGTAAGGATTCTATGTATAAACAGAAAAACTAATTTTTAGTAGTTACTTTTCACAAAGAATCAAACTCTACAACCTTTAATCTAAGAACAAAATGTCTTCATTGGGCATACCTAAATTTTGCATGAAATCAAATCATGATTATAGAGAAAATTCAAATAATTCGTAGACAGAAAAATGAATTTTCAGTATTTTACATCTGCACCCTTTACGTCCACAACCTTTAATCTAATAACGAAATGTCTCTGAAATAATCCATAGAAGTTCAAAGGATTTGCATCTGCACGCTAAAGGAAAATACTTAGTAAGACGTGAAAACACAATAATAACTTTAAATGTCCATAATCAGTTTCATCTGAAACGCTTAAATATTTCTCTTTTGACATAAAGCAATAATAATGTCTATCTGCCTGTTCAAACTCTTGAATGTTTTTAAGAGTTTGAGCAATTTTGACTATCGAACGGTCAGTTTTTCCCACAACCAATCGCCTACATATGCAAGACATCAACAAAATCTAAGAACATCTAAATTTAGATTAGAAACCATTAAGTAATGCATTGAATACTTGGTTAGTTTAGAGTGTAACAATTTGCCTGTAAATATGAAAATAATTAATTAAAATAATTAGCAGAATATTTCAGTTTAAAAGTGAACTTAAAGAATTCTCTTTACAAAACCTTGATACGCTTCTTCTGTAATTGCGGAATAATTCTAAGCAACATGTTCTTTTTTTCTTTTTCTTCTTTTATACTTAAATATACTTTTAAATAATTTGTTAAATTTGTAAACACTTTGTGCAAGTTTCTAGACAAATTGCTTTAAATATGCCTTAAAAGCGCTGAGGCCATTTTTAGTCTGATATTAATTTGTATATAAATAAATAAAATAAATGCGATATTCAGTTATTCAGGTTCTAATTATTCAAATGTTCGATTAGTCAATTAATTGTGTTTTGACTAATTAAAATAATGATTATGCGGTTTAGAGTAAATATGATTAATTAAAATATATACGTGTATATATAGGGTGTCCCAACAAGAACGCAAGATTTAAATTTTAAATAAAACACAGGTATTTAAAAAAAAATCGTGAAACTTTATTATATCGTAAAGTAGACAGAATGAGGTTATGTATGGAACAACACGTCGGGCAGATGGCCGCCGCGGCGTTACTGGCACACACGCGATCTTTTAATGAAATTTTCAATGACCGTTTTGCATAAATGCTGCGGTATTTCATTAATGCAGCGTCCAATTTCCTCTTTTAAGAATTGAGTCGTCGTCGGCTTATTCGCGCAAACCATCGACTTCAAAAAACCCCAGAGAAAAAAGTCTAATGGTGTTAAATCGCACGATCTAGGCGGCCAATTCTGGTCTCCAAAACGCGAAATAACACGACCGGAAAATGACTGATGCAGCAATTGAATTGTTTCTGTGGCTGGATGACATGTGGTGCCGTCTTGTTGAAACCACATGCCCTCCACATTCATTTCTTCAATTCTAGGCACGAAAAAACTGGTTATCATTTCACGATACCGAACACCATTGAGTGTTTGCGCTTGACATGCCTCATTTTCATAAAAAAAGGTCAAATGATTCCTCCAGCCCAAAATCCACACCGCACAATAACACTTTGAGGATGCATTTGATTCTCGTGAATCACTCGAGGATTTTCCTCACCCCATATGCGACAATTCTATTGACGAAGCCATCAAGATGGAAATGGGCCTCGTCACTGAAGATGATTTTATCGGCAGAATCAGCATTTTCATGTTGTCTTTCCAATACCCAGTTAACGAACTCCCTTCGCTGTCCATGGTCAGCTGGCTTCAGTTTCTGAGTCAATTGAACTTTGTATGCATGAAGATGCAAATCTTTCGTCAAAATTCTCTGCATAGTGGATTTGGAGACACCAATTTGCTGAGCTCAGTGTCGAATTGAGGTGGATGGAGTTTGAGCGACATCATCACGTACAGTTGCGACGAATTGATCGCAATTTGTAGCCGCAAAACTTTCACCATTTTGGTAAAACAATTTCACAATGAGAATGCGTTGTTTACTCGTGTAGCGCTCCAATTTTACTAACCTTGTACCTTCTACTAGCAAACAATAATAATTGTTCAAATGTCAAACAATGACACTTCGAATGGCGCCAAATTTAAATCTTGCGTTCTTGTTGGGACACTCTTTAGTTAAGTAAATAATCGTCTAGTAATACTATTTTTGACTATTTATACCAACATAGAAAAAATATTTCTGATATTTGAAATAACCAATAACTGAAAATTGGTCTTACTTTGTGGAGGCAGTAGTAAGCAGTAGTATTTCACAATGAACTCCATGTCCTGCGTAAAAGTGGGAAATCAAAATTCTTTTGGAAAATAAAGAGTTCTGAGTTGTCCTTTTTCAAAACTAAGTAAGTGCATTTAAAAATTAATGTAGATGACAGAAAAGTTGGAAATCCTTTTCCACGTACAGCAGAAAATCCATAATTGGTTCGATTCTAATCGAGGTCTAGTAGTAGTAATTTATGATTCATAAACTGCAAACGTAAATGCTGTGCATTGATATCGCCGTGGCTAAAAGCAATAAATTGCAGCGATTGCATTGTTGGGGTCATTTCGTACTGATGAATGTCTTCGAAAAAAGTATTTCACAATGAAGAAGGCAACCAAAATTCTTTTGGAAAGTAAAGATTTCCGAGGTATCCTCTTTCAGAACTAAGTAAATGAATTAGAAAACGAATGTAAATCACAGAAAAACTTTAAATTCTTTTCCACGTACAGCACAAAATCAATAATATGTTCCATTCTAATCGAGATCTAAATAAATTAGTAAGTGAATGAAGTTCAAATATCCGGAATAAATCCTGTAATTAAAAAAAAAGTATATCCTATAACATTGCTGGTCGGATAGTTACGCACCATATGCCTTTGTGACTGTCATTTTTTACAGTGTTATCCATTTGGTGATTTCAAAAGCGCAGGTCTGGCAAGGCTATCAATACCTGTCACCGGAAGTGTTATTTATTTAGTAAAGGATTTGCCATTTACGGAAATGGATCGTTTAACAACCGAAGAACGCGTAAAAATAATTAAAACATAAATAGGTACAAAAGTGGTGATTCAAACGTGGCACTTTTTTGGTGTAGATGACAGAAAAGCTTGACATTCTTTTCCACGTACAGTACAAAATCAATAATAGGTTCGATTCTAATCGAGATCTAAATAAGTTAGTAAGTAAAAGAAAAATCATATAACACTGTCGGTCGGATAGTTATGCACCATATGCCTTTGTGACTGTCATTTTGTACAGTGTTATTCATTAAGTGATTTCAAAAGCGCAGGTCTGGCAAGGCTGTCAACTGTTAAATACCTGTCATCTGAAGTGTTATTTATTTAGTAAAGATTTGCCATTTACGTATATGAATCGCTTAACAACCGAAGAATGCGTAAAAATAGTTAAAGAAATAAATAGTTACAGAAGCGGTGATTCAAACGTGGGCACCTTTCGTGCATTACGGAGTGATTATGGTCGTCATAATCAACCTACAGTGCAAGCAATTGGCAAAGTTATAAAGAAATTTGAAGAGACTGAAAGTGTTACAGATGTGGTCAGGCCTGTGCATCATCGCAATGTGCAATGTGCAATAAACGCACTGCCGAAAATGTCGTTTCTATTAGTGAAAGTGTGGCGTATAATCCAAATTTCAATTCAGAGCGCTATGACCGCATAATAACCGATTTTTTTTTTGTTTGGGCTGCAATTGAAGATTATGAACTGGACGTTATATGGTTTCAACATGGTGGTGTCACGAGCAACACAGCACGACCGATTTTGCCTTTATTCCATGAAAAGTTTCCAGATAGCGCAATTTCACGATTTGATGACGTCAATTGACCTCAAAGATCATGCGATTGGACGTCGTTAGACTTTTTTTTAGGGACTGGGACCGTGTTTACGCGGATAATCCCAATGGTTAGTGCATTTGAAAACTAACATTCGCCAAATTATTGCTGAGATACCGTCCGAAATGTGGCGGTAGCAGGATCCACTGCTGCAACCAATCCAGAGGCCGTCATTTAAATGACATTATATTTTTGTACATAACGGCAAGGCCCAAACATTACAATGGAACAAAAGTTTCATCGAGAACAAAGCTTCATGGGTGATTTACTTTACTTTGCTTGAAACCGAAAAATGGATAACTCTATATAATATAAAAGCTGTTTCCTCCACTGGGCATACCTACATTTAGCCAGAAATCAAACCATGATTGTAGGAAAAATTCGGATAATTCGTAGACAGAAATATAGGCTTTTAGTTTTTTACATCTACACCCTTTACATCTACGACCTTTTATCTAATAACAAAATGTCTCTAAAATAATCCATAAAATTGCGAATCCTCTGATGCTAAAGGAAGACATGAAAACACAATGATATCTTTCAATGTCCGTAATCAGTTTAATCCGAAACGCTTAAATATTAAAACAATAATAATGCCTGGAACTAATAAATAAAAAAATATATAACCATGTTAATTTTGCTCCAAATTTGGAAAAAAAATCGTACTAAATATAGGGGATTATGTCAACTTTCAAAAATTTCTTATCACTAAAATACCAAAAAAAAAAAAAAAATTGAATCTATTTTGAATACCAATTAGAAAGTAACAATGTCACAGCGTGTCCAGGGTCTGGCGGATTAAGATCATAATGGTCGGCCATAATTGTGAGGTTTATCGCTGCTGGGAATCTGAAAGCGCGCGCCGCTTATGTTGTTATTTTGTTGTTGTTGTGCTTGAAGCTTCTTCACATTACGGATCATTAATCGTTCTTAACATTGGAAGCCACAGAACAGCAACAACATTTCAATGCACTACGAGTTTGGGTAGGAATCAAAGTCCATCTTATGAGAAAGAAAGTGTCAAATTGTTTGACCTGCAAGAATAATTTTCACAAAATATTTTAAGCGTAAAACGAGGCACAGTAACTTGAAATAATTAAATTTCAAATAAACTTTTTCCGTAATGTGTAAAAACTGAAAATGAAGATTTTCAGATTTTCATGATTACACAAAAAATGCTTATAATGTTATGGTTTTGATGAAAGTGGGTCGTTAACAGAACACAGTGAGGAGTGTTTGTCATAACCCCAGTATAATCGTATCTTCCAACTCTACGATATTTGTCGTTTAGTTTGTTTACAGTGCTCGATTTTGCAAAATTAATTTCAAGAATTTGCCTCACATTTTGTATTACAAATGGAATTTTGTTTAGAAATCTTACGTTTAATCGGTTTTTATTAAAAATACGTGCTTATGAGTGGTGCAGTGGAATATTTACTTCTCTTAATCGGCCATCAACGCCTTGAACTGAAGTTAAGACCGAAAGAGTTAAGGAAATAATGACTGAAAATCGTCATTTAAGTTCGAGCGAGATAATTGCCGAAACTTCTGTGACTCATGAGCCAAATCGTCGAATACTTGGGTATAAAACCTGTAGTCCAGCGACTAATTCCAAAGGCCTACATTTTATTCAAAAGCTCTATCGCGTAAAATTCACTAAAGACATGATAGAACGGGTCAACTCCGTCTGCGCATTCATAGAACCCATTATGGTTTGTAATGAGCTTTGAATTTACGAGTTTGGCATGCAAGCCAATCAACAAGCTTGGGAGTATCGCCTTTTAATTAAGCCGAAGCCGAAAAAGCACACCGAAGTCAAAGTAATGTTAAGTGTTTCTTTGATTATTGCGGTGTTGAACACTCAAAATTATTGCCAGGCTTTAAATAAAGAATATTACGGGAGCTATCCCACAACTAGTCAACATGACGTATAGATGGTGCCAGTAGTTTGAAAAAAATTATTTTTGTTATAACTCGCAACCTTATAAACCACAAGTTTTTGTTTAGTATTTTTATTTGAACCATCAAAATTAGACGGTTTCAGTGAATTTATCAACATGGAAAAAATTAGCCACCGTTATGTAATTCAATATTTCCAGTATTCTCAGTCCAACCATTATTAAATTCGATATTAGGCGTGACCTAGAGTCTATTATGGGGGAGTTTGCTTCTTCGTTTGTGACCGTAAAATAATGGGTAACAGAGTACGAGTATAAATGAGGCCGTATGAGCTGTCAAGACAAACACCGAGTGCTCAACTAATTAAGAAAAATGCCACAAAATGGCATTGGTGATCATCGGCTGAAAGTGTGTAAGCTAGCCGAAATGGTAGGCATTTCAAAAAGTTCTTTACATCTCATATTGACCGAAGATTTGTAGATGAGAAAGCTATGTGCAAGATGGGTGCCGCGCATGCTTTCAATAGAGCAAAACAGTCTCGTGAAAATATTTCAGTAGAGTATTTGGCGATATTTTACAGCAATAAAGCCGAATTTTTGCGTGGATTTATAACCATGGATGAGACATGGGTCCACCACTGCACACTTGAGACAAAGGAACATTCACAGCAGTGGACTGAAATGGGAGGATCGTATCTAAAGAAGTCGAAGACGGTTCCATCTTTAGGCAAGGTCATGTTTCCTGTTTTTTGAGATGCGCATGGGATTATATTTATTGACTATCTTCAGAAAGGAAAAACCATCAACTGGAAATATTATGGTAATTTATTGCAGTGCTTAGGTGATGAAATGATGGGAAAATGTCGCATTTGGCGAAGAACAAAGTGTTGTTTCATTAAGATAATGCTCCAGTTCACACATCCACTATTGCGATGGCCGAAATTAATGAATTATAGCGGAAGATGATTCATTACGTCCCTCATTCCCAAGATTTAGCTCCCTCGGACTATTTTCTATTTCCATACTTGAAAAGATGGCTCAGTGGTAAAAGATTTACTAATAGTGACGAGCTGGAGGCTGCGATTGATGGCTATTATAAGGAGTATAACAGTTCTTGCCACAAACAGGGTATAGAAGCTATTGAATATCGCTGGAGAAAAGTGTGTCGTGATAAAAGGAGATTATGTTTAAAAAATAAAGAAAATATTACCCAATTTTTTTGTGTCTTCTTTGTTAAATCGGCTAGTTTTGGGACCGTGCAGGTATCTGGGCGTTAGAAGAGCAAATTCGTCGGATTTGTGGAAAGAAAACTTATCAATTTTTCAGTAGGAGCCTATTTTCCAGACGATACAAAAAATTGTAATAAATAATAATTTTATCTACGTTGTATCCTTTTTCCGCTGGTCCTTTTTCGATTATATGTAAAATGTATGTAATACAAGAAACAGTAATAACAATTCTGACCAACTTCGCATTATGGCCGCATTACTGTGCGTGCGTGAAAAATATGAAATAATTTATAACACATTCCCCGAATATCTGTGTTATGGTCAAAGACCAAAAGTAGGATTACGCTGTCTATTGACGTCAATGGCTGAGGGTGACGGAGGATCACATCAAGTGTATAGCAAATCTATTCTTATCTCACTATAGCGCTTGAAAAAAGGAAAAATTTCAATAAGAGGCAAGTCAACACGTTGCCACGCAGGGCCCCCCACCTGTCCGCCAACCCACCAGATATTTATTCTCATTGATCAAAGTTCTAATAAATTATTCTGTAATCCAAAAACAGCCATTATAAATATAAACAAATACTATATTTACAAATGTGTTAAATGGGATTTTGTATTTAACCCACCAAGCTGGGCAAAGTTTAATGTTATTTATAATTTGTTTTGAATTTTATTTTCTATTAAATCGATTCTCTTATCAATGAAAAAATATAAAATTATTATTGTTTAATTTGTAATTATAATTTGAACTTCTAGATGCTAACAAACACACACAGGCACATATGTTGTTGCATTAAATTTTGTATTAAAACCGGAGAGTCCAAAGTTCAAAGTATGCATCTGGAATTGCAATTGTAATCAACCCGGCGATTTGAGAAAGGTTCAAAAATTTGTTACATGGTTACGTTTGATTTGACGAAATAATTTCTTGACATTTTTAAACTGATTTGGTTGTCAGTGTCAATCAGTCAACATGTGCTGTACGAGGGTTGCCACGTAAGTTTTGAGATATGGCAATTTCTTTGAAGATACGTTAACTTTGACATCAGCAAGGTAGAATTTGGCGCTGCGGGGCGGTACCAAAACTAGCCGACCTAACAAAGAATACACAAAAAAGTTGGACAAAATTGTGCTTATTTTTCAAAATAATTTCCTTTTAGCTCAATACAATTTTTCCAGTGATACTCAATAGCTTCTATAACCTGTTTATAGTAAAAACTGTTAAACGGCTTAAAATAGCCATCCACCGCAGAATCCACCTCTTCATTGTTGGCAAATCTGTTGCTACCGAGCCATGTTTTCAAGTTTGGAAATACAATATAGACCGAGGGAGCTAAATCTGGCAAATAAGGTGTGTGATGAAGCAATTCGAACTTTAATTCTTTAATTTTGGCCATCGTAATAGTGGAGTATGAACTGAAACATTGTCTTGATGATATAACACTTTCTTTTTCGCCAAATGCGTCCTTTTTCCCCATTTTAATCACATAAACGCTGCAATAAATTAGCATAATATTCGTCGTTGATGGTTTTTCTTTTGTGAAGAAAATTAATAAAAAATATCCCACGCAGATCTCAAAAAACAAACGCCTTGACTATGCCTGCAGATTGAACCGTCTTCCCCTTGTTTGGACACGATTCTCCCATTCCAGTCTACTGCTTTGACTGTTCCTTTGTCCCAGGATTGAAGTGGTGGACCCATGTCTCATTTAAAACTATAAATGAGACGCAAAAATTCGGCTTAATTGAGTTGAAACATCACCAAACACTCCACTGAAACATATTGACGACGCTGTTTTTACGCTATATAAAGTAAACGCGGCACCCATCTTGCGCGCAGCTTTTTCATCTTCAAATCTTCGATCAATACAAGATATATGACACTTTTTTTAAACGCCTATCTTTTGAGCTAGATCGCACACCTTCAGCCGACGATTATCCAATATCATTTTGTGGATTTTCATAAACGTGTCTGGCGTAGACACCTCAATTGATCGACCACTACGGTGTTCATCTTAGCAGCTCGTACGATCTCGTTTAAATTCTGCTATCCAATATTTTACAGTCGTAAACGAAGGAGCAGACTCCCCAGAGTAGAGTCTAGCTTGGCTTTGGTATTAGTTAGACTGAGACCTTTCAAATGGAAATATTGAATTACATAACGGTGACCAATTTTTTCCATGTTTACAAATTCACTGAGATCATTTAGTTTTGATGGCTCAAATAAAAATACCAAACAGTATAGCGCATAAATATGGTTGCCACTTTTTATCAAATTATTTTTTTCTAACTGCAGGCAGCATCTATAGGTCTGGTCGGCTAGTTTTGGGACAGCCTTTGTAATAAAGGCATATGTCCTCTGAACATTTTGTTATAGGAGTGCTTCTTATGTTTTTACATGGTCAAAATGGCACTAAATCGTGTACCTTCACTCTCGATAACGTCTTATTATTTTCGATCTTGAACATAGAATTTTAACGGTGCAGTCGAATTCCGATCTAAAATTTTGCGTTAGTTTTCTGAATTCTAACGTGAATGTCATTCATTCCAGGACAAATTTTATGGGTTTCATTTAAATTACTTGCTTTTACTTGTTTTTCTCACAACTTTAGTATCAACCTTCGCATTGTTAACTTCCTTTTCAATTTATTTACGTATGTTTATGGAATAAACAAGGTAATTAATTATAAACACAATATTTTCCTATAAAAAATAACACCATGTTAAATATTAATATTTACGTACAATAATATTTTCGAATCTTTAACTATTTGGGGGTATTTGTTAGATTTTTAACCTTTGCGTATTATTAAATATATAATAATAACAGGCATTTGCCTCAGAGGGAATCAATTCGTTATCGTTTCACAAAAAAAAAAAAATGTTGACTGCGTATTGTTTTCCTGCATAAGTCGGTGATTACTTTTGTAGATACAGGGTGGAAGGTCAATTGCATTTTTTTTTTCATCACTTCATGAAATATTAGCTGACCCAGCGTAAATCATTACGCCGGACGCGGTATACGGAAACATTGTTATACCTCTAGGAATACAAAAGTTAAAAAAATAATGAAGAAATTTAAATCTGGTAAAATTTCTTATATATACCCAGTAAAAAAAGAGCATCCAAAGAAGTTAAAAATTCAGCGATGAATTTAACACGGACCCGGATATAGGAGGAATGCTGCTGTTTTTTGATATATTTTTACTGCTTTTCCACCCAACTCTCCATAGCAATGAAAACTCTTCAGATAATTTGCATGACAATTTTCTCCTTTTAATCAGAATTCACATAACTAATTAACTTATGTTATTAACACATTTCAAAATATTTTAAGTTTTTGCATCGGAAATAGGAAAAAAAATTAATACCAATAAACATTTTTAATATTCGTACAACAACTGTCAGTTATAATGCCTCTATTTCATCGATCCATTTGGTATAATTAACAAAAGCTTACCAAGAATTTGTGGAAGAGTATCGTCCTATTGCAATTTTGTCTGTAATAGATAAAATTTTTGAAAAATTATTGCGTAAGAAGTTGTTAGATTGCTTAAATCAAAATGAATGTATGTACAAATATCAGTTTGGATTTAGAAAAGGATGTGGAACTGAAGAAGCTGTGATCAATGTGGTGAACTTTATTTGTGATGGTTTGGATAGTGGTTTTCATGGCGTTGCAATCTTGTTTTTAGATTTTTCTAAGGCATTCGATCTTGTGGATCATAATATACTGCTGGAAAAACTGTCATATTATGGAGTTGTCGGCAAGGAATTACAACTCTTCAAAAGCTATTCATGTGACAGAAAACAAAATGTACAAATTTGTAAGGCAAAGAGTGAATTAGTTCATGTAAAATCAGGAGTGCCGCAAGGTAGTGCCTTGGGACCACTTCTGTTTTCTATTTATTTAAATGATTTAGTTAATTTGAAGTTAAATAGTCGGTTGTATATGTTTGCAGATGATATGTGTTTATTTTATCCATATAAATATGATCTAGCTTTAAAAATCATGATGGAGAGAGTCGTGCCATTAATTTTCGAATTCGTGAGAATAAACAAATTAGTACTTAACGCAATCAAAACTAAACTAGTTCGATTTAGACCACGCTCGCATGGAATGGAAAACAATTTCAGTATTTTTGTCGATGGTATGGCAATCACGGAAGTTTCTGAATTGAAGTACCTTTGTGTGACATTACAAACTAATTTAACCTGGGAAAGTCATATCACCAATGTTAAGAAGAAAATTGCTCCTGCTATTGGCATTTTATATAAATTAAAATACATATTGAATAGAGAAACTAAGCTACTTGTTTTCAACTCACTCGTTCAAAGTCATTTAAATTATTTGGCAATCGTATATGGTCACAAAAATACTGTTGCTTTAAAAAGTCTACAGCGCATGCAGAATAACGCATTTAAAAATATTTTTGATTTACCCATCTCATACCCAACCTTATCGCTCAATGAGGATATAAACGTTCCTGTATTGCCTATCCGTGGAATACATCTATGTACATCAGCTTGTTATATATGTATGTATATAAATCTTTAAATAAAATTGGATGCAGAATGATTGAATTTACACAGAATCAAACTAATTTTCGCACAATAAATTTTAATAATTTGAAAGTTGTGAGGTGCAGATTAGAGACCACTAAACAGCGTGTAGAATATTTGGGTAGTTTTGAATACAATAATTTACCAATGACCATTAAAAATGTAAATAATATATCCACATTTAAAAGGAATGTAAAGGATTACCTAAAACAAAATTTGCAGATGCTTCTTATGTAATTAAAATGTTTTCAAAAAATTATGAATTCTTAACTAACTAATTAACAGAGCTCATTTGTTAATATATTTTACTTGAAATTATGTATTGTAATTAGCGTACACCTGAAACTTGTTGCCAGCATGCCTCAATAATGCCTTCTGGCGTTGAGGCCAAATATTATATTGTAATATATTGTGCTGAATTTTTAATAAACCTCGTAAGAGGATTGTTTAAAAAAAATTGTGAAAGCTATAAAAATAAATGTTTTTCCATGTAGTGGTTTCAAAACCGCTGGTCCGGCAAGGCTGTCAACTGTTAAATACCTGTCATCTGAAGTGTTATTTAGTTAGTAAAAGACTTGCCATTAACGAATATGGATCGTTTAACAACCAAAGATCGCGTTAAAACAGTTAAAACTCCCTACAAATGTGGTGATTCATACGTGGGCGCTCTTCGTGCCTTACGGAATGGTTATGGTCGTCATAATCGACCTACTGTGTAAGGAATTGGCAAGATTATACAGAAAATTGAAGAGACTGAAAACGTTACACATATTGCCGCATTGCCGAAAACACTGCTTCTATCTAAATCTAAAATTAATTTCACATTTATATTTGAGGGATTAGCGAAGAGAGTGGTGGGATCTTCATTAGTGAATCTCTGCTGGCTAAGGAAGGTGCATGTAGAAATGATATGACTGATGTCAATACAAGCACTAATACATAAAGGAGAAATATTGCTTATCTATATAATGTGCATTTGTCGAATTGGTGTGACCAAGATGGATCCTAATAAATTTGATTTGCTCTAAGCGTAAAAAATCTTTCTGTGTTGAGTTTTTCAAAAATTCAGTCGTAGAAATGCAGTTCGGGTTAATGTTCTTATACCAGTTCGGTGTACGATTTAATAGGACTAGAAACATCAATTCTTTCCGCAGTTGTAAGGTTATATCACTGCTGTTATCGTCGAGGGTATATACCAAGGGGAGAGTGGTTGCGAGTTTAGCTACTGAGTCGACTTTCTCATTACCTTTAATGTCAGTATGACTAGGTATCCACATCAGTTTTATTTTGGGGAATTTGTCAACAATTATGCTTCGGATTTTAACAGCGTATAAATTAATATTGATGACCTTAGATATAGCATTTAGCAATGAAAGGGAATCAGAGCATATCATATATCTGCCAGGTTGCTTCATACAAATTTTAATTGATTCGTATACGACTGTAATCTCTGCATTGAAAACCGTTGAGTAATAAGGTAGAAGTCCAGCTTTTAAAAGGTCAGATTCTGTTGAGATCTATAACCTGCAATATCATTCGATTTTGAACCATCTGTGTATAAGAAATTGTAATTCAAGTATAGATGTTTAAGTGTAAGGAAGTGTTGTTGAAAGGCTTCTGGAGAGGTGATGTTTTTGTTTTTTAGTAATTTATGAGTTTAATAGGTATGAATGAAAGGTCCAGATATTTACAATTGATCCAATTGATCTATCGACTGCGCTTAGGTGTCTGCTTTTGGCCTTAGACTTTGCCAGAAGCTCATTTCTCACTCGGTGGTTACGTCAACAAAAAGCAAACTTATCGAATATGTTGATCGGAGAGCTCAAAAGTGATTGTTTGGTTTGGCATTATGGTCTGGAGGTGCCACTGGGCCGCACTTTTTCGAAAATGACCGTTGTCGTCCATTCTGAGCGCCGTTTTATAACTGACTTTGTTTGGCCCGCAATTGAAGATTATCAACTGGACGATATGTGATTTCAACAAGACAGTGCCACAAGGCACGTAATACGATCGATTTTGGTTTTATTGCATGAGAAGCTTCCATAAAGCGTAATGTTATGTTTTGGCAACGTCAGTTGGCATCCAAAATCATGCCATTTGACGCCGTTAGACTTTTTTTGTGGGAAGTCAGAGACTGTTCTTACGCGGATAATCTCCAAACGTTGTGGTATTTGAAAACCAACATTTGTCAAGCTATAGCCGAGATACCGCCCGAAATGTACGAAAAAGTGGTCAAAAACTACTTCATCTAAATCTACTGCTCCAACCAATCCAGAGGAGATCATTTAAATGGCTTTGCATTTCAAGATCTAGTCGTTATAATGAAGTAAAATCATCGTCGGAATCATAGCTCTTTATGTGTGTTTTATTTAATTTTACTTTTGCAATCGAAAAATATATAACCCGTTATTTTATGGTCTAACTCTGATATTTCTGAGCATTATAAACGTTAACACAAACTTAATATTCTTTCAATTATGATATTTTATAGGGTATAAAAATTCATTTCCATAAAGGTTGGTGTAGTCCTTCCGTGGGAAAGTTTATCGTAAGCAGTATTCTAGTCTATTGTTACAAAAGGAGAACTTGACCCGTTTTCCCTGCGAAACTTGGTAGTTTTGAATTTTTCGATTACCGAGGAAGTATCGAGGAAAATTCTTTGCAAAGAATTTTTCATATGTTACATCTTTTCCCATATAAGACGCAATTGGTTCACGAGTTAAAACCAAATGATGCACACCCTATGTGCCACCCTATACATTTGGTTTCAATTCTGATTCAGACATAAAAAACGAAATTGCCGTAAACTACATTTTCATTTCAGGTTCTAGAATCAAGTCACTATGTTTCGATAGAGAAGCTGTGTAAAATGTTATGCCTCTTTCCTTTTGGAACTCAGGTTCCAATTCACTATGGGTGATCTAAGGCGAGTTTAGGCTCAATTGAGGGGTTTGGAAACCAAGAGATCTGATTTCCTATTCGTACTCTGTACTTAATTTCCTTACGGAGAATGTATACTTTGTGGGAAAAAAGAGATTAGGGATCTGAGACTTACACTGGTATATATTCGAAAGCTGAGGGCGACTTGCGACGTGGTTCTGGTGGTTGTTGAAATGCAAAGAGGCTCGTGCTCTCGCCGAACACAATCACGAAACCCCCGTGCACCGCTGGGTAGGTGACATCACAAATAGTTTTTTTTTAATTTAATATTTGGATAGGTGGGCTTTTACATTAACAACAACAATAGCTCATATCAGAGTTCAATTTAAGTTATTCATTTTAAGTTATTTCCAATTTTTCATCAAAAAGTATTTATTTATGCAGCAAACTGACAATCCAAAATGGCTGATATTCTCAACATATACAGGGTGGGCCATAGGGATGTTGGCGGTTTAAATATTCAATTAAAAAAAAAAAACTACGAAACATTTGAAAAATATATTTGTATTTTTAAAAAGTAGAAGCATGGGAATTTTTAAGACTTAAAAATAATGTTGTCCAAATGGCTTCCCTCGGCTGCTTGACACTCTTGGAACCGAAGTCGCAAATTTTGGAAAACTCGTTGAAAAGTTGTTCTCGGTTCGGTTGTTCGCTCTAATTGTCATCGCATGCCCTCTTTCGTCCTCAAATAAGAATGGTCCAATAATACCGGTTGACGTCATCCCAGCCCACACTACAAGCTTAGGGCTGTGAAGTGGACGTTCATGCAAGCGACGGGGATTAGTTTCGGACCAAAACCGACAATTTTGCTTGTTCACATGGCCATTAAGGTGAAAATTGGCCTCATCACTAAAAATCACTTTGTTGAAATTGTTGAACTGCTCTAGCATCAAATTGACAAAGTTAAGTCTGTTATTGGCATCATCGGGTTTTAATTCTTGGACTATCTGAATCTTATAAGCCTTCATATGCAAATCACGTTTCAAAATTCGTTGTAAAGTTGTTCTTTTGACATCCAAAGACTGACTTCTCTTACGTGTTGACTGTTGCGGATTTCGTTGAACTGAAACACGAACACGCTCCACAATGTCGGCTGATCTTGCAGAAACTGGGCGACCACGAACCGTAATTGGTACTGTTGAGCCGGTTGTTTCGAACATTCTGATCCATTTTCGTATCACATTGGCGCTTGGAACTTCACTTAAATCGTGTAAACCGTGTTCATGCCGATACAAATGTCGTGCAGTAATCACTGATTTATTGTTTTCGTAAGACGCTCGGACACAAAATGCACGCTGCACTCCCGTGTACGGCTCCATGGCGACTAAATTTCCAGGAAGCGGCGCAGCGAACAACATATCCCCCCGCCACCCCGCGCCACGCGCTACCGAGAAATTGAAGAATTAAATCGCCAACACTCATATGGCCCACCCTGTATAATAGGCATGTGTATTAACATTACAGAAAAAAATGCGAAAATCGAACATACGTAACTCACGAAATTTGAAAGAAATCGTTTTTTTATCACACCTCGTATAGTTACTGAAATAATTTATTTTAATTCATTTTTAAAACAATTCATGAAATTCATTGGGTATTGAATTAGAGAGATCAGAGTTAATTATATGAAACAAAGAGAATCAGAATTATTTTATTTCAGATAAAAACGAATCAATCTATGAAGTGAGTTGTTGCTTCGAATATGAATCAGAAACAAATTTCAAATGGGCTTTAAGCAAGTTTACAATATCAAAACCGAAACGAAACCGAAATTTTCGTGAAGGTCCCTGGTATTAATCGCAAATGGTAATTCTTAGGCAGAAGTCGTTGCATCATTATTTCTCGATTTTGATATCAAAAATTGTCAATTTCATGATAAATCATCACATCTGATATCAGTGACACTTAATCTTATAATATCTATGAAATTACATATCTTGGTTGTAGGACAAAATACAAATCATAGTAAAACAATTTAAAAAACCTCTGTTTTTTGGTTAACTAAACTAATTTTTTTTTATTTGTATAAAGTAAAAATTAAAGCAAAAACACAATTTTAAATTTAGCATCTTAAACTTCTACACACCAGAATACTTAGGCGTATTCGTGTAAATTCTAATTTTCAAAACTAAGTGTCGTTATTACTCCTTCTTCCTTATATGAAAATACCAAAATTACATAAAATGTTTTATAGAATTTTATTATATGAAAGTAAAACATTGTTGAAGCTTCGATTTTAACGTTTTACAATCGGACAAAGCACTTTCTTCCAATTCAGCTCATTTGCAGATATTTCTGCATTACAGATACTTCTATGCAATTATTGTCATTCATACTAATGTAATTAGTGTGTGTGTGTGTGTGTGTGAGAAACCTTTGATTAAAACCTACTACAGTTACGTAGAATATCTAAGAATAATCTCTACTTATAAAATACGAGAAACGTGAATAGTAATGGAAATGATTCCCTTCGATGAGAAAGGAGGTAAAAAGCTGGCGTGTGATTTCAGAGTTTATTCCTTCGTTCATGTTTATGCGTTTTGTCTCTCGAAGCTTATAAAACTAATTTTACAATACTAACTATGTATACTTTTAAGTAAAATATTTGGCATTTAAGTGAATTGTTTTTTTTTTTTTTTGTTCTGTTGTTATGGCTTGATTGATTGGTAAATGTAATCAATTAATCAATATCGTCGTGTCGGGTGTATACAAAAAAAGTAATTATAAGAATTATTATAAAAATTTGGTTGGATAACGAATTCTATAGCTAGCGAAGCAGCTCTAACAAAAGGCACTGTCCCTGGAGACTGGTCAAAACAGCTTCTACTGCTCGGTGCGTTGGATGATCATTTCGATTTTATCACCGGCCGCAGCTATCAAAGGCACCGTAAGGCAACAATCGAAATCTTGTGTTTTCATATCATTGACCTGGGATTTAGAAAAAAGAAATTATAATATTACTTTGTAAGATTTCTTTATATGTGGCCATTCTACGCACCTGCATTATTCTATCGAATGGTTTCAACATTCCACTCTTATCCGCCGGTCCTCCCGATCTTATGCGATTTATAAATACGCCCCTTTCATATAACCCATCTGATACCGAAAATCCATAGTCATCGTAAACTTTATCCTTAAACAAAGTTACATGGAAAACTCGCTGCTTCTCAGGCTTTCCACTGTTCGAACCATTATCCGTATTAGCCGATGGACTTCGTGGCCTGCGCTGCACTTTGGCATAGATAGCTTGAGGCTGAGGCATATTATTGCCTTCAGCTGCAGATCCGAAATTACTTTGACTGTCATGGGATCGCAAAATCTTCAAATCAACCACATCACCTAGACTCTGTAGAAGATTTGTGGCATGTGAGAGAGGCATTCCTTGAATAGATTCCGCATTGATGGCTAAAAGTTGATCACCCATTTGGATTTGGCCATTTTTGTGTGCAATTCCACCTGTAGTGAAGAAACGTAGTTATTAAAATCGCTTGTTGAATAGAGTCATATTTCAATAAAAACGTTTCACTTTGCAAAAAAACATTTCACGGAACCATAATCTATTAATATTTAGGAGAATAAAAATTCAGTTTTTAAAATTTTGAAATTGTAAATCATTTTAAAAGAAGCGTTTCGTAGAAACCAATTTAACATTGCATGTTTGGCAATTGCATACAATGTTGTCAATGTAAAAGTATTGTTTGAAAGAACTGAAGTCATGCGAGTTCTGGGGATTTTTTTTTTGGAAAACATCGCTATTTGAAAACTCCATATTTTGCAATTGATTGTTTATGTTTATTAGCAAAAAAGTGTTTGAAAATGAATTGGATCCACCCACACGGCCTTTCTAACTGTATGTGACCTCAAAGTGTTTTATCGTACGAGTGCTTTTGGTGTTTTTACAAAGACTTTAAAAATTTATGTCGCCATTTGGATTTGGCCATTTTTTATGCCCTTTACTTGAACTTTTGGTGATGATCCATCTTCCCACGCTTCCGTGTTTCGACAATTCATTTAAATCCGGGGTCGACGTTCACTTCAAAATGAATTTTGTGAACGATCCATAGGTCGCTGGTTCCTATCCGGCTCGAAGAACCAAAAAATAGTGATGTATAGGCGAACAATGTTTGGCGAATATTCTCGAAAAGAATAAACGGGGGAAAAATATATTAGTGGAGAAAAATCTGAACCTTTAGATACATAAACGGAATAATACCTTTATTTAATTTAAAAATGAAACACTCAGCTGTTAAGGTTTCAGTCTTTATTTCCAGCGACTGTGTGGGGGGAATGTATTACGACGACTAACCCTTGAGATGGTCCACACGACCAAACTCACTTACATTGTAATATTCGAAAAAGACTACAAGAACGGGAGAGAGCTTTAGAATAGTCGTTATTTCAGTACAGTGATGGTTATTAGAATAGATATATATTAATTGTAATTCGACAATATTCGAAATTCATTGGTAGAATGAACACTATTCAAAATTAAATGACCACACATCAATATTACGCTGAAATTGCTATTACAAGATCTTCATTTTAATTATATAGGTAGTCAAATTCAAGCGTGCATAGGTTTTAGATGTACTCGCATACATTCAATATTGAATGAACATTTGGCCGTCAAAAGGATTTTGTTGCAATCGCTACCTGTCGATTCGTCAAAAAAAGAAAAAAAAATTTAGAAAAATTCGCTCCGTCAATAAGTCATATTATAAACGACAGTCGAACTAAGTGCTTTTATCGGGAAATTAGATATTTTACCACAGTGCCGACATAGGACTGCGAATTCAAAATGATTCATCATCTTTCATTTGCCAAAAGTCCTTAGAAATATAGGAACAAATTATCATCAAAAGAGAACATTCTAGTTCTTATAGATTGGCTTAAACAAATGATATTTTTGAATACTCATTGTTCATCCGCCGTATTCCACATACAATGACTTCTTTTTATTCGTACACATCAAATGAATCGGTTGATGTTTGTATTTGAGTTACTATGATTGGGGTGGAAAAAATGCTTCGAATATTAGTTCAAACGTAGCCGTTTGCTATGATAAATATTTGTTTTGACTTGTTTTTCTATTAATCTATATAATAAGTGCATCGTATTTTATTCGGCGATTACTTTTAGAAGGGAATAGTGAATATTATATGATACTCTTGGATCGTTCGAAGGACGAAATTAAGAAAAATCTCTCCAAATGGTAATGAAAGAGGTGTTCCTTCTCCAAGGAAATGTGTCCTTTAATAATTTTGCTACAAAAAAGTCACTGAATTGTTAAAAAAGCGTCAGATTAATTACGCCTCTCCCTCTCTCTGCAAGCAGTTTACTTTGATAAATAACGCTGAATTTTTCAAAAATAAAAAAAAAAAAATTTTACATTCCTCAATCGGCACTTTTCTCACATTATAATGAAATTAGTAAAAATAAATTCTTCAATAACCAAGTCTTCCATAATTCAAAAGTTATTGATTGATGATTGATTGATTATATACAGGGTTATCCATTTAGTTTTTTCACAACCGCAGGTCTGGCTAGGCTATCAGCTGTAAAATACCTTTCATTTGGAGTGTTATTTATTTTGTGAAAGGTTTGCCCTTTACGAAAATGGTTCGTTTAACAACCGAAGAACGCGTAAAAATAGTTAATACTACTACAAAAGTGGTGATTTAAACGTGATTCAACATAACCGAATTTTGGTTTTATTTCATGAGAAGTTTTCAGAAAGTGTAATTTCACGTTTTGATAACATCAATTGCCCACCAAGATCATGTGATTCGATGCCGTTATACTTTTTTGTGGGACTACGTCAAAGACCGTGCTTACACGGATAATTTGTAAACGTAACGCCCGAAATGCGCTAAAAAGTGATCGAAAACTACCTCAAAAGGATCCCCTGCTGCAACCAGAATCAGTAATGACACTGTATTTCGTACATAATGACAATTACAATAAAATGAAAGTCCATCTAAATCATAGCTTAATGTGTGTTTTATTTAACTTTACTTGAAAACGAAAACTGGATAACCCTATACGAGGTGTGTCGAAAAAATAAGATGAATAAATAAATATTTTTCTCAAAAAATATTTATTTATTCAACAATTTCTATTTTATATCCTTCAAAGTAGTCTAGCGTTTTTTTTTCCAATCCTCGAAGCAGTTCTGATATGCACTTTTTTGTGTGTCCTTGAGCTCACTCAGCGATACGGTTTTTATCTCCTCAATCGTCGCAAAACGCCGTCCACTCATGGGCCTCTTCAATCTTGGGAACAGGAAAAAGTCGCAGGGGGCCAAATCTGGTGAATACGGTGGCTGAGGTATGACAACGGTGTTGTTTTTGGCCAAATAATCTCTCACAAGCAAAGATGGGTGAGCAGGTGCATTATCATGATGCAAAAGCCAAGAATTTTTTTCCTCAATTCCGGGCACTTTTTTCGTATTGCTTTACGCAAACGGCGCATAACTTCGAGGTGATACTCCTTATTTACCGTACGACCTTGTAGTAAGAATTCCTGATGCTTTACGCCATGGTAATCGAAGAAAACAGTGAGCAAAACCTTGACAGTTGATCGAATTTGGCGTGCTTTGTTTGGTCTTGACTCTCCTGGACTCTTTCATTGGAACGATTTGGCTTTGGTTGCAATGTCAAAACCATATACCCATGATTCGTCACCAGTTGTCACCCTTTTAAGCAAATCTAGATCATTGTTGGTGTCATTCAACAATTCCAGAGCGATGCTCATGCGACTTTATTTTTGGTCAAAATTCAGCGATTTTGGAACGAACTTCGCTGTCACACGCTTCATGCCCAAAATTTCCGAAAAGATTGCTCGGCATGAGCCAACCGATATGTCGACATTCTCAGCAACTTCTTTAATTGTGATTCGATGATTCTCCATAACAATTTTCTTCACTTTCTCAACATTTTCATCGGTTGTTGATATGTTGGGGTGTCTAAAGCGAGCGTCGTCATTCCATCTTCTCGACCTTCTGTGAAAAGCTTATAGCACTTGTACACATTTTTTGGGTCAGAGTACTCTTGAGCACTTAATTCCATTTTTTATACAAAATTTGATACAACTTCTTTGATCCATTTTTTTCGATGGCAGAAAATCGCCGAACACGCACAACACTTGTCTTATTTATCTCTCTTACAAACAAACTAAACATGCTGTATGGATAAAACCGTCAACATATCTTCGAGACGAGTGTACCAACATAAAATTGAAAATTCAGCTTATTTTTTGAACACACCTCGTATTATCCACATTGTCATCATATTGTCATAGATACAATTTGGGCGGGTCCCTTAAAATTGTAGTACTAAACATTGTTTTTAATTAGTCGACAAATCAAAATCAAATCAAAGGACGTGTAAAAAGAACTTTAGCAACTTTTATGCGATTAAAATATAACTCAATCATTGTTTTAACTTTTCTTTGTATTTCACTCCAGGTTATTATTTTTTTCATTTGTCCACTTTTTTTGTCTTTTCTGAAGCGATTTCGTTGTGGAATGTAGATTTACTACTATTACTGGATGAATTTCTTCGAGTAGAAAGTAGTAAACTGGAAGCATGGAAATTGTTATCCTTTCCAAAATTTTAACTAGCTTTTAAGTAAAAGTGCTTTCTGCAGCAAACTGGTAAGAGTTGTCCATTTAGTCGAATAATTTCGCACTGACCGCTAACATTTTTACTATTAAATGTTTTTTTTTGTCTTCCAATTCACATCCTTTAAATTAATTGTACCAAAAGGATACAGAAAAATTGCCAATTCTACCAATTGGTAAATAGGTAATAAAATTTGTGTCTCTTTGCATTCCTACCGCCAAAAATGACCTGAACGGAAACATACTTTCTACACTTACCTTCCACAATACCACTAATCGTAATGGGTTTCGAAATATCCTCACTACCGGCCAGAGTAATGCCCAAAAGTCCTCCCTTGGGTTCCAAACGAACGGTGAAAATAATCTGATGTAAACTGGTGGCACTACTTTTACTGCTGGAACTGGCCGCAGAGCCATACACTTTATTTTCCATAGGTGGAGGCAGAGTAGTACAATCACTGGTACAAATTAAACACAAAATAAATCATTTCATTCTTAATATGCTCCATGCTCAACTCACCTGGCATATCTATCCAAATCGTAACCAGCAAAATCGTTATAATTATTTTCATCCTCCGGTATTTCAGTGGTCAAACTCTGAGTATTTTGATTGTTGAACGAACGTCCCATTGTGCCACCATTGGCCCAATTGGGTGCCGCCAAATGATGTCTGATTTGCACAGACGTCAAGGTGTTATCCTCCAGAGTGGGGCCACGGAAGTATTCAGGTTGCGGGGTGGTAGATTTCATGGATAAACAATCGTTATACTTGATGTCTCCATACTTGTTGGCCACATAAGCGCTGCTGTAAAGATCATGATCCGTGGTGGGACTACTGGGACAATTGCTGTAGATGTGATTGGGAATTTTTTGTTGGGCATCGAATAGAAAATCGGGTAACATAACTCGTTTAACGGTCAGTGTGGAAAAGTCTCCCAGGGATCCCTCTTTTAGCAAGGAGTCTACATTGAAATGTTGCACTGGATGATTGTCAACGGCCAGTAGAATATCGCCCGACCTTAGAGAACCTGTGCGATGAGCTGGACTGCCCGGCTTAACGTCTGCGATAACAAAGCCGCCGTGACTAGAACCATTGACGCTCAAACCCAAACCCGCTTTGCCGATTCTTAATACTTTGACATTAAAAACACCACTGGAGGGCACAACGGTATCCGGCATATCAAATTCAATTTCAAGCTCTAGCCAATTGGCCGGATTGTGAGGAGGCCGTGAGCCCACATCACCCAGAAGCTGGCGCATTGTTTGCACTTCCAAATTGTACATTTTATTGATGGCCACTATGCGATCGCCCTTTTGAATACAACCACAACGGTCAGCCACGGAGTCGGGAATTATTTTTGAAATTGTAACCGCTCGTCCACAAGGTGTTTGAGAGCCCAAAACCAAACCAGAACCCATGCTGCAGTCCAGAAGAACCGGAAATGTTTCAGCCCTACATATACCCATGCTGGATGAATGATGTAAACCGGAAGTTGTACTACTGCTCGTGGCACTGGCACCCAAACTGCTGCCACTAATGCTGCTGCCACTGGGACCACTCACACTACCATTACTGCCGGCCGCACTTGCCGCACTGGTGGAGGGTGCGCCTGCCGACTCTAAAGGCAAAGAGCTCTTACGCACAAAACGTTGTCGCTGTCGTGATTTGCGCGATTCCAAAGTGTTGAAACCGTATTTGGGACTATTCAAAGTAGTGTGACCTGTAACAAATTTCCGAAGAAAAATAAAAACAAAATGAAAATGTGAAAAACGGAAAAAACACAAACAAACACATTTCCTTCTTGCTGCTGGCCATCAAATGTGAAGAGTTTATTTTTAGTTCAAACAAAGAAAGCGATAGAGAGCGTAATAGTGGCCCCACCACCTCCTAACACACCCCACTTATTTCACAAAGAACTCTGGCTAAAGCTTCTGACAAGAATCCCCCTTATTTGAATTAGAATATAGAATTTATGTTATATTCCAAAAGTCATTTCCGAAAGAGCAACAAAGACACAAAAGCTGCTCACATTTGCCGTTGAATTTTCCAAAATAAATCTCTCTAGATCTTAGTGTCAGCTAATAAATATTGCCCAACTCCAAAAATAACTCATCACCATTATTGTAGTTTCATATGGAATCTATGAAGTTGTTGGTATAATTTTCAAGGAGGCTAAGACGAAGTCATAGATGCCAAATGATTTTTGTTAATTTATATTTTGTCACTTAATTTCATTTCTAATTCAATTTTATCGATCGATCGTTGTCATTGTGGTTGATATCTTTTGTGACATTGACAGCTGTTGTGTTTAATACAGTGTTGAGTTGGACATTTGTATACGTCATTGATCATTGGGGCTTGAGGCTTGAGGCTATGTATGGAGCGCTCTCCCATAATTTTTTCCTTTTCTAATTTGTTGCCTTTTTTGGTTGTAATTGATCAGTTTTGTTAACGTCAGCTTTTGGGGCGAAGTTTTTTTTTGTTAAATTCCAATAGACAAAAATGTCACTTGGGTTTAATTAGTTTGTCAACATGAACGTTTTGAAAATACTCGTATATCAAATGTGTAATGAAATAGAAAGGATATGAATGATTTGATGTTTAGAATGAAGACATATGATGGAATGCAAGATATTGTGAGCAGCTAATAGAAATATTAATATCTTACACAATATTACTATAAAACAGCATTTCACCAAATCAATACCCGTGCAGCCAAGGACCCGAAGTCAACTGATGAGATTAACGCACAATGCGTCATGCACGGTGTCGCCATTGTACAATTCCGATATTGAGGAAAGTTGCACAAGATTCATATTAACTAAAATGGAGACAAGTATCGAAATCTGTTACACGCCTCACTTCCTGCAATTCCTTAAATAAAATTTAGATAATGTTTCAAAAACCCGGTTTTTGCAAAGGAGTTTTCGTCAACCTCTTCTAAAGGGTGTCGCAAAAAGAACGCAAGATTTAAATTTGGCGCCATTCGAAGTGTCATTGTTTGACATTTGAACAATTGTTATTGTAAGGTACGAGGTTTGTAGAAATGGAGCGCTACACGAATGAACAACGCATTCTCATTGTGAAATTGTTTTACCAAAATGGTGAAAGTTTTGCGGCCACAGTTCGCAAATTGCGATCAATTTGGGGTTACAATAATGCTTGAAAAGAGTCAACTGTAAAGAGATTAATGGATAAATTTGCCAAAACTGGATCTGTTAGTGATGTAAAGACAACAACGCGACTTCGACCAGGTCGATCGAACGAAAATGTCGCAGCTGTACGTGATGATGTCGCTCAAACTCCATCCACCTCAATTCGACACCGAGCTCAGAAAATTGGTGTCTCCAAATCCACTATGCAGAGAATTTTGACGAAAGATTTGCATCTTCATGCATACAATGTTCGATTGACTCAGGAACTGAAGCTAGCTGATCATGGACAGCGAAGAGAGTTCGTTAATTGGGTATTGGAGAGACAACATGAAAATGCTGATTTTGCCGATAAAATTATCTGCAATGACGAGGCCCATTTCCATCTTGATGGCTTCGTCAATAGGCAGAATTGTCGCATTTGTCGAATGCTTTCCGTACTGGATCATTTTGGTCAATTCTCATTACATGATTGTATCTTGATGCGCTTGATCAACTCATGATTCACTCGACGCTAATACTCTTCGTTAATGATAAAGGGCGCACATAGTTTATTGACTATTTTTCTCTTAAAGACTACCAGGACCAATTCATCCGTTTGAGAAATAATCCAGAAATCTCCGTAATGCAGCGAAATGGTTGAGGCTTGTGTCTGACACAATTATCAGAGGTGTTCTTCGAGGGGGAGGTCTTTGTCATTAAATAACTTGCATCTCTTTGCATATAATACGATACTATTTAAATTCCAGGCAGGCGTCAATAGTTTTATTAGCGGCTGAAGAAGACAATATCAGAAGAATATACGAGGACAGTCCCAACAAAGAAGACAACAAAAATTTGTCTTTATTTATTTTGAAATGCCAATAGTTTCAGCTAGCTCGCACACCTTCAGCCGACGATCATCGAATACCATTGTGTGGATTTTTTTAACCGTATCCGGCGTGGACACCTCAATTGGTCGACCACTACGGTGTTCGTCTTGGCAGCTTGTACGACCTCGTTTAAACTCTGCTATCCCATATATTATAGCCGTAAACGAAGAAGCCGACTCCCCCAGATTAAAATCTAACTCGGCTTTAATATTGATTGGATTGTGACCTTTCAAATGGAAATATCGAATTAACTTAAAATTCACTGAGATCGTTTACTTTTGATGGCTCAAATAAAAATACTGAACAGCATGGTGCTTTACAACTTAAAACACAAAATTATTTTTTTCAAAGTACTAGCACCATCTATACGTCGGGCCCTCGTAGCTTGCGTCTCTCTATTTTTCTAAATCCCTTGATGACAGCAATAGTTTCATTGGTGGCAGAAGAATGTAATCACACTTAGAGGTGGTAGCTCTAAGTTATAGTTGTTAACGCAGCGTTTCAAACGCGTGCATTCTTCGTCAAATCAAATGGCTTGGATTACGCCTCGTTATCCGCAAGTCCCACTTTTACTTTTTACTCTATATGTTTGAGAAGGTTGCAGTAACACTTCTCAGTTTTCGGCTAATGATGTATAACATGAGGCTTTTATCAACTGTGGAACCAGTCGTGCTAATTGCCGCTTTCTTCATAACCATCTCCATTCGTATGTTTAGGTGAATTTCTGAAAGGTAGTTGCCGTATTTAGATCTCTGTGTGGCGTAAAATGTTTAGCTGAAAATTGTTGTCTTCATGTCATCCTACAAAGATGTATGTATAAACTTCACACGCGTACCAAAATCGAACATGGCTTCATGCTATCTATGCCATATGTGTTTGCCGAAGGCGGCTCTTTAATCGACGAAACGGTCCGTCATTTGCTGTATTGTGAATATCTGGTTAGCTATAGATATATTTTGTCCAAAGCCGAACTATTGTAAAAAGGATCAATCAGGTTTCCACACAGTCAACAGAACCTTATAAGCTATGTGGGAAAGACTGATGTCGTGAATGTTGGTGCGACGAGTTTGATAGCTTTCTTCAAATACAGTGTGTAAACGCATAGATTTCAATAATGTGGTAAGCGTTCGTTGAGCTAAATCAGGTTTAGCAGCTGCTTTATTAGATTATCATCATCATCGGTGTCAAATATTCCTGCCGGCAAGCATCAGCATACCCTGCCTGTGTTTTATTAAGCTGTGATGCTCCTGTTCTTATCTCCTTCTGCCTTGTTGCTAGCCAGTCTTAGAGAATTGTTCTCTATTTCTATGTATATCTATGATTAGATTTCTATCGTTGTTCGCACGGAAAAGGAGACCTTTACCGGAACCATTTTCGGTCTTCGTCTCTATTCATGTACCTCTCTAAATCCGTGCTCTCCAGCTCCTTCCCTTCATTTCAAAAGAGGATTTACAGTTTTTTTCTTCTCCTTATAACGATCTCAGCCAATTCATTCACTTAAGTAGAGGATATGCGTTTTTATTTCTTCTCTTTGAAACGTTTCCACACTGCGTTGCCATGTATGCAGGCTGTGGCGTTGCCATGTGCATATGCAGCATTTTTTGTCATAATAAGGCTTTTTGGAGAGCGATTTTTTATATCCAAATACAGTTTTTCAACAGTTATCACTGAATGATCGCGAAATTTTTCTATTGTTAAATATTTTCATATTTCTCTAAAACGTACTTTCAACAGGAAATTTTAAGATTTTTTTGTTAAAAAATTTAATAACTGCTTTGTTGTAATATAAATATTTCGGCCTGTTATTAACATATATGTACGTAAAATATTCTTTATCGTTATTGCGCTCGATCAACGCAAGACATTTAAAAAAATGATATGCAAATTATTTCAATTATAACCCGTCAGACAGTGTAAAAATGTATGAAGAAAATTTCTCTTTAATTTAATAATTTTCATAAATGTCAATTGTGAAATTCAACACAGCAGAGGGTGTAAGAATTCTTGTAAAATGTAAAAAATCCTCATCATAAACGATGATACCAAGACAGGAAAGGCAGAAGAGTAAAGATGAACGTGTCTTCGCTATGCCTGAATGACGCCGATTTCAACAAGAAATTATGTTACGCTTCAAAGTGCCGTACGAGGTCTTTGCACCAAGACCAAGACCATCAGAATACCCAAGAATATCGTCTAATAGATGATCCGCGTGTTGCCGCCCAATACAAGTGATCCGCACTCTAGATACGTGTATGAGACTGGTGCTCCATACCCATTTTGTGCGCTTCTAATGCTCCCCTTTTTCCATTGGAATTGTTTTCATTTTCAGTTTTTTACGATCGACAAATGTCACCGACAGAAATCAAATTGACATAAGTCACATGTGAGTGAATGCGGCGCGGCGAGTGGTCTTTTAGATGCGACGCAAGCTAATAGAATATGAGCGGAACGGGATGATGTTGATGATGATGATGGTATTACACCCGCTGCCACAATTTGGAAAAGTTCAGATATGCGCGATGGGCAGTAAGCAGGCCTTGCTTACGAGTATATCGTATATCTCATTTATAGCTGTGTGCGATCGTTTTTCCAAGTCTTTTCCGTCTGCATTAGGGGTTCGCTGTTGTTGTTGCGCTTTGTGATTTTGCACTACAAAGATTATGAGCGTGATATTGATGATATTGCCACAGATTCTTAATGATAATGAGGCTGTCATTTTTGTGCGTTTTCTTCTGAATTTGGTTGTTGGTGCTGTTGTATAGTATATGTGGCTTTCAAAATTCGCTGGTGGCACTCAAACGCGCACATACGGATAGGTGTCTTTCAACATACAAACAAACATACTCGTAACACACATCATCGATTTATGTAGAACGACATGCAAAAATCATTAGTGAAATATAGAATCTCATCGGAAAGGGTGTAGTTTTGGTAGAATGATAAAAGCTTAAAGCAATGTTATCAGAATACAACACTTCATATATGTGTATTCTAATTGTACAACATTTCCTTTCGAAAATACGAGGGCGGTTATTCCGCTTTAATGCACAGTAATTTCTAATAAGATCATAATGCCCTTTTCACACCCAAGAGCATGCACAAGTCAGCTCACCTGATTGAAATTCCTGCACTGGTTTCGAATAAAATATACAGAGACGTAAATGGTCAAGATGATCAAGCTTAAGTTATGATTTTGAGATATTTCGACTGAGCCAAAGCTGCACAGTAAGTGATATATTTTCCTCGCATAAACGTCTCCTTTCTCTTTTAAAGTGTGTTGTTAACTTTTATTTTTATTGTTCACAAATTCTATCACTCTCATTTGCCTTGCCCTTTTGCCAAATCATATACTTGTCAACTTTAAGCAAATCAATGAAAATTCAAAACGACGACAACAAACGTTATTGAGAATAGAACAATACTCAAAACTAAATGACCCTCAATTGAGGGCGTAACAGACATCTCAAACGTTTTCCAGTAGCATTTAAAATTATTGAAATTTTATTTTCGCTTTGGCAGGAAATTAGTGAAAAACCTCAAAATGCTATTAAAACACAAATGATGCCAAATCATAAAATTAGTTAAAGACTGTCGGCGCCATTCACAAGATGGGACAACCAAGAAAATACATATGAATTTCCTATTAATTAAGAACTGTAAAGACAAGAAAAGAGTGCCCATATCTGTGGTTGCTCTAGAAGCGTTAAATGCTTTATCCCCGTGGATGTGGCGTCCATTTGGGAACGTTAAAATTCCATAAAATTACCTTATGAACTTACCTCTTCGTGCCAGTGCGTGGGCGGGCATTATTTGCATTTGTGTGTAACCACGTCCAGAACTGGTGTCCAAAATAGTCATCACTTCATCCGGTGTATAGGCCGAATTCTCTACATTAATATCATCTATGGAAAGTACCTGATCGCCAACAGATAGAGCACCACAACTGTAATGAGGAAGGCAAGATTATAGAGTATAATTTTATCCCAAGTAAATTTCAAATCTGAAGTGTACATATTATGTAGTGTCCATTTTACTTACCGATCCGCTATGCTTGCCGGCAAAATACTGGCTATGTAAACCCCCGCTTGACTAACCTCATCAATTTTCGTATCAGCCGTGGCTGATGTGTAGTTACATAATACCAATCCCAATTTGTCATTCATTGGACGTTCGATTTCGATTAACAAAGGACCCATGGAAAATTCGACACTCTGGACCACTGAAACATCATATTCAATGGTGAGGTTTGTATAACCGGAAACATGGCCGCCACATTTAATAATTTGTTGGGCTTCCGCCAGAGTTTTGCCAATTAAAGAAACCTTCAAGAAATCATATTCGAATGGCAAAATAATGAATTAATGAAACTATGAAATAGTAAAATAACTATACAATTTAATAATTGAATAATTAAACTATGAAATATTCCAAATATAACAACTAATCGCAAATCAAAATTTACAAAGTGTTCCACATATTCTAAACATTATATATATTCTAAATATTCTAAATGTTTTAAATGTTCTAAATATTCTAAATATTCAATTTATTCTAAATATTCTAAATATAATAAATAAATATTCTAAATATCCTAAGTAAGTTGTAAATACGCTAAATATTCTAAATGTTTTAAATATTTTAAATGTTCTAAATATTCGAAATATTATAAATATGCGAAATACTGGAAATATTCTAAACATTATATATTATAAATATTCGAAATAATCAAAATATTCTAAATATTTTAATTGAAATAAATAAATAGTCTAAATATTATAAATATAATAAATATATATTGTAAATATTCTAAATTTCCAAAATATTCTAAATATCCTAAACATCCTAAATATTCTAAATAATTTATTTATTTGTTTAATATTCTAAATACATATTTAATTTGGCACACTGAAAAAATTTTTGGAAATAGTTGCGTTTGGAGTAGTAGTTAGTAGTTTAATAGTTTTCAACATTTAAAACGTCTGCGAAGACCGTCCGTTGCACTTGTATTAGAAAATACGACTATGATTTTGGATTCGATACCCAATACAGTAGTCTACAATTATATGAGCAAAGGCCATTTCGATATACTCGTATCTGATGTACACTTCGAGTAAGTAATCAACAAGCCTAGTATAAACTTCTCAAACTGAAGCTTTAGTAAGTCTGAAAATAGAAAGTGTGTGTGTTCTCTGAATGGGACAGTCTATCCCGTGTGCTATTCATGTAATGCAAAGGAATTTGTTTTAAACATAGAAGAGTGCGCTCTAAGAAGAAACATCTCTATTTTTTACATGAAGATGTTTCTTGCAAAGACCTTTGCATATGAAGAAATTCTTTGGAATATACTTTTCATATGAAAAAGTGTTTTTGGTATCAATTGTTATATGAAAAATTGCCTTGGAAGATATCATCCGTATGGAGAAGTGTCTTGGAAGAATCGTTTCTTATAAAGAAGTATCTTAGAAAATGTTTTTCATATGAAAAATTATCTTGGCAGAAAGTTTTCATAAGAAGAAGTGTCTTGGAAGACCCTTTTCTTATGAAGAAGTATTTTGGAAGATGATTTTCATATGAAAAATTGTGTTGATAGAAATTTTTCGTATGAAAAAGTGTCTGTCTCCGAACTCATATTTCATATGAAGAAATGTCTTCGAAGATCCGCTTCATATAGAATAGTGTCTTATGAAATATGTTGTGTCTGTTTGAAACCCGCTTTCCACAACACTTTTTTCATTAAAAGCGTTTTCTATAACAATTTTTTTATATAACAGTAACTTCCGTAAGTCTTTTCTATAAGAAAAATGTTTTTATTATACATGTTTATATGAAAATTGTGTTCCATAAATCATTTCTTTATGTCTTATGAGACACTTTCCACATTAAAAAGTATCTTGATGACGTCGTTTGGTAGAAACTTTCCCTATGAAGAAGTGTCTTGGCAGGCACATTTCTATATGAGAAAGTGTTTTCCAAGATCCCTTTCATATAAAAATGTATGTGACATTTAAGGCTTTCCTATCTATAATACGGTTTCCATTACACTTTTCTCTGTGAAAAATATCTTCCATAACACTTTTACATAGAAAAGTATATATAAAAGTAACTTTGAAGACATCTTCTATGCAGAAACCTTTTGCGTAAATACGTGTCTAAGAATAAAAAATGTTGATACAGAAATTGCATAGGTAGATATTTTCCATATTGAAGTTTGGCTTGGATCACATTTCTAATATTTTAAAAAGTTTCTGCGTAAGAAAAAGCATTGTGAAAAAGATATATATTTAGAAAGGAAGATATTTTCAGATATGTTGCGCGTAGAAGTTTCTTTTCGTTAGTGAAAATATTCTGTGCATAAGCTGCGCAACTAAGTTCCCGCTGTTTGCCAGTAGATGGTGCCCGCTGTAAGTGCTAGTTGATTCTGCCATAACCTAAACGTCATGGGCCAAGCTTAGGTACATGGTAAACATACCGCCCCGACACAATAGTGATTTTCTTTTGATGTCATATTCTTTAGGTTGTGTGAATATGTAAGATTTTGTGCCCAATAATCGTTATAAGCCGGAAGTATTGCTTTTCTTCTTTCAATCGAAGAAAACGGAGGGTGAAGCTCATCGAAAGCTTCAAAACGTTTACGGAGATGCTGCTCTAAGTGAAACAACGTGTCGAGATTGGTTCTGTCGCTTTGAAGACAGTGATTTTGATGTTAATGATCGTTCGCGTGAAGGAAGACGAAAAACCTTCAAAGCCACTAAATTGACGGCATTGCTTGATGGGGATCCGTGTCAAACGTACATAGAGCTTGATTCAGTGTTAGGAGTTACCCGCCAAGCCACGATTGCATTCATTGGGAATGATTCAACTTGAACTTGGCTTCCTTATTAGTTGAAGCCAAGGGACGTTGAGTGTCGTTTTCTCGCTTGTGAACAATTGCTTCAGCGACAGAAAAGGAAGGGTATTCTACATCGTATTGTAACGAGTGACGGGTGAAAAATGGATTCATCACATCAATTCAAAGAAAAGATAGTCATGGGGGCTGCCCGGTCATGTTCTACGTCTTCGCTTTGGCCGAATATTCACGTTGCGAAAGTTATGCTCTGTATTTGGTAGGACCAGGTCGGTGTTACTTATTAGAAACTGTTGAAACCAAGCAAAACCATCACTGGGGATCGGTGTCGATTTCAATTAATGCGATTGAGCAGAGCTCTGCGTGAAAAACGCCCACAATACGCGGGGAGGCACGAAAAAGTGATTCTTCAGCATGACAACGCTCGGCCTGACGTGGCTAAGCCCGTTAAAACCTCTGGAAACGCTGAAATGAGAAGTTATATCCCATCCGCCATATTCTCCAGATATTGCGCCATCCGATTATCACTTGTTCCGTTCGATGATACACGGTCTGGCTGACCAGCAGTTCAACTCATATGTCGACAAGATGAACAGTTTTACCATGACGGAATTCAAGCTTTGCCAGAAAGATGGGAAAAAGTAGTAGCTGGCGATGGGAAATACTTTCAATGAATCATTTGTAAGCATGTTTTCACAATAAAGTTGCATTTTTATAAAAAAAACAGCGATCATTTAGTTGCGCCCCTAACATATGAAAAAATACCTCTCCAAAATGTTCTTTCTAGAATGTTTCCTTCCTCCAGGACAGTTTTACCTAAAAGTTTCTTAACAACATACTTCTTTGTATGAAATCTGTCTTCCAATGCATTTTCCTATACAGTCTTTCAAAAGATTTTTCATTTAAGATGGGAGTTCTTTTTAATTAGGGAAAATATATTGCATATACGATGTATGTCCGAAAAATTAAGTTTCCAAATCCCGTTCTACATAATAACATCTTCAGAGACATTGTCCCCTCCAGAAAGTTTCCTTCCTCTAAGACAGTTCTCACTAAAACAAAGTTTTTTACAATATGCTTTTTTTGTATAAAATCTGACTTCCAATGCATTTTCCTACATGAGAAAATGTGTTTCAAGAAATTTTTCATTCGAAATATGTTTTCCGAAAGTGCCATCCAAAACTGTTATGTAGGATTATCCTTTTTTCGGTTTCAAAAGTAAAGATAAATAAAACGCACATAAAGCTATGATTTCGATGAAACTTTTATTTCATTATTATTCTTGGATCTTTCCATTATGTACGATATACATATATAATGTCATTTAACTGTCCGCCTCTGGATTGGTTACAGCAGTGGATCCTTTTGAGGTAGTTTTCGAAATACGGACAACCACTTCTGGGTCCCCCGAGCCTCATATGCTACAATTTTTCTTGTTGACTTAATGAGAAATGAGCTACGCCGCTGAAGAAAATTTTGATCGATTAAAAGCTCACGTTTGGATCACCACTTGTGTAGTAAGTTTTAACAATTTTTATGCGTTCTTCGGTTATTAAACGTTCTATATTCGCAAATGGCAAACCGTTCACTAAATAAATAACACTTCAGGTATTTAACAGCTGGCAGCCTTGCTAGACCGGTGGTTTTAAAACCGGTAAATGGGTAACCCTACATAAGAAGAAAATTGATATACAGAAAAGTATCTCTGATCGTAGGTCTCGATGGCAAACCGTTCACTAAATAAATAACTCTTCAGATGATAGGTATTTAACAGCTGGCAGCCTTGCCAGACCGGTGGTTTTAAAACCGGCAAATGGATAACCCTACATAAGAAGAAAATTGATATACAGAAACGTATCTCTGATCGCAGGTCTCGATGAGTATTTAATTGCTTGTTTCGATTTCACATATGTAAAATTTCAGTACTTTAAAGTAGGGCCCATCACTGATTTTTAGGTGCAGACTTCGAATGATGATCCAAATGATTTATTTTATTTAAAAAAAAATAACTACACGCCACATTCTTAATAGTTAACTTTTTTTCACGTACAATAACAAATACGGAAGTATGATCATTACTTCAATTGTCATTGGCTCGTTAATTTCAACTGAGCTCGTAGTTAAATTGTATATTTTGTACATAATTAGTAATCATCAATTGGTTTGCCTTTACTACGCTTTAATTACAGGTACATTATTTACGGTATTGAAATTGTAGTCAAAATTAACTATGTCATTTTTTTCGGTGTTGAAGTAAAATCCAAATTTAATAGTTACTCTAAATGTTTCCAATGTTTTAAAAAATAAATAGTTTATTCAAAACTTACGTTATCCAGTCTTAGCAGACGATCGCCTGGCTTTATCCTACCCGTTTTGTATACGGGTCCATGTGGTCTCACATGTGTCACAATCAGCGGATAATCACCACCTCCCCTTAGCGTCAGTCCCAAGCAACCACTCTCCCGTTCCACTGTTATTTGAGCCAATTTCGAAGTGACGCACAAACTATTTTGGGAAACTATGGGCGATATAGATGTTGTTGTAGTTGTATGTTGTTATTATTTGAATGCACCCATGAAAAATTGTTGAAAGATGAGACCGACAAAACAACGACCAGAGAGTAGCACGCGTTTGTTGTGAACATTAAACCAAGTGTTGTTGAAACGGGGGCAAATATTAAGGGGGTGGAAAGTTGAGAGTGATACAAAATCAGAACAAATTGTAAAGAATGACAAATATAAGTGTTGAAAATTTGTAAGAGATATTTCAACATAATTTATTTAAATGAAATTTATAGTTAACTAACCTTAGCAACATGTTGCCGAGATGCGAATGCCCAAAGCAACATGTTGCTGAGATAGCTTTTAGGTTGAAATGAACCAAATGTTGGCAGTGTTTTGAATAGCTGTATAAACTAATGTTCTCAGCATGTTTATAAACATCTATATTTGGCTTTGCCTTCATTGTGTGGCTTTTATTTTGTTTTCTATGTAATACTCACTGTATTCAGGCAGGGAATATTCAATTTCTACGACGGCTGGACCATCTGCTGTGCCACCACCGCACAGCATGCTCATAATGTGTTGATTCGTTAACCCAATTGTTGAGATGCCATCGATTTGATGTAGACGATCTCCCGGCGCTAGGAAGTCAGCCGCATGACCCAATGGGCTCAACGCTGCGATAACAGGTGGATACGATAGGTCGTTGCGTTCTGTAACAACAAACAAATAAAACAAAACGAAATATTGATTAATTTAGCATTAAAGCAACAATTGCATCTGTCATTTAATACGAACAAATGATAATTTGCTTCCTTTTATTGCTTGACTTCCAAGGGGGGGCTTAGATTGAAGAAAACTATTTACAGCATTTCTATTACAGAGAAAAGGTGACTGTTTGATAGACCATTTCGTTGCAGCTTAAATTTCAATTTATACATAAAAAATTTCTATCCTCTTTTTAAGCATATCGTATATTTCAAAACAAAACGGGGAAAAAGAAATAAAACTGCACGTTTGGTGCCAATTTTTTCATGAAATTATTTGTCTGCGCTCTCGATGATTCAGAAATTTTCACTTCCGTTATGTATTTCTATTACATCAGGGTGCAATGGGTACGAGCAAGTGGCATATTCGATTGTGCATAGAATTTGCGACACTGAAATTATGCGAGCATACAAATAGCAAAAGAATTTTGAATACACTCAAAAAAAAAGTGATCTAATTTTGAGTCAAAACGAAATCAATTATCTCCTCACTCAAATTAAGTTTATTTTTACTTATTATTATTATTTATTACTATTACTTTTACTTGTTTCAGGCACTCAGTTTAAGTTTGATTTCCTCGTTTCAAGTTGAATTCACTAATATTGAGTAGATTTTCAATTGAAACTTAGTACTGGTTTTTGGTGTAATAGCAATCTTGTCAAGTACCAAAAATATCAGCCCTAAAATTATGTTTCAAATTGATGCGTATTCTTCATTTTGCATGAAAATCCTTCTACAGGATCCCATTTGGGAAACTTAAAGCAAATAACCGTAAATAATACGGAAAAATGTGTTTTTTGTTATTTTAAATTTATTTCTAGTCATACTACTACTATTCTCTGTAGATAAGACTTATTCCCGGTATGTTCTTAAAAAATTTCAAATTCAAAATTTATTATTAGTGATTTTTAGAATTTCGTAAATTATCAGAACATAAAAAACATAATTTAATGTTTCAAAAAAAAAAAAAAAAAAAATAGTTCGAATTTTGTATAATACATTGTTTTATGGATTCCTAGGTCTTAATTTAGTTTTCTTTTTTCTAAAAAACAAAATCAGTAAAATCTGCATGACGTCATCAGCGTTTACAAACATTTCCACTGTCAGATTCCCTTTAGAGGCAACATATTGTCGTCCCGCATCAAATGAAATAAATGAACTGAATTCCTCAGTTTTTTTTTTTGTTTTTTTTTTTTTTTTGTATTCCATTACTTTAGTTTTTAATATGAAAAAAAGGATTTTTCTTTATTTCAGATCTATTTCTAGTCATACCACTAATTGGAAATCAAATTTTTATAGCATATCTTGAAGTCGGTCCTACGCAATCTGTAACAAAGAAGACACACAAAAAGTTGGGAAAAATTTTTTTTAGTTTTCAAAATAATCTCGTTTTAGCTCGGTGCATTATTTTCAGTTATATTAAACAGCTTCAAACTTCTTAAAATAGCCATCTACCGCAGACTCCACCTTTTAATTCTTAGTTGTAAATAGAAAATAGTCCGAGGGAGCTAAATCTGGCGAATAAGGAGCGTGATGAAACTATTCGAATTTTAATTCATTAATTTTGGCCATCGCAATAGTGGATGTGTGAACTGGAGCATTGTCTTGATGAAATAACACTTTCTTCTACGACAAATGAGGCCTTTTTTCATAATTTCATTACGCAAACGCTGCAATAAATTAGTATAATATTCACCGTTGATGATTTTTCGTTTCTAAAGAAGATCAATAAAAATAATCCCATGCGCATCCTAAAGAACAGTCGCCGTGACCTGTCTGTCTCAATTGGTCGACCACTACGCTACCTCTTGGCAATTGTAAATGAAGGAGCAGATTCCCCCAGAGTAGAATCTATTTCGTTAGTAAGTAAATTAGTAAAATTTGTACGACTTCATCAGCGTTTATAAACATTTGCTTTACCAGATTCGTTTAAGAGGCAACACCTTCCCTCGCGATAAAATAAAATATAACAAATGAACCGAATTCCTCCGTTTTTCTTCCTTTTTGTGTTCCATTACTGCAGTTTAGTTCATCTAAGGGCACTTTATGAGTTTTATGACTTATCGAATTATTATGGTATTGCTCTACCAGATTCCTTTAAGAATTGTTTGATATTTCATCATGGAATGACATTCATCATGGTACTGAAGCTCGCGATATTTGGTTACAATAATATGACGTTATTTGCCACACAGCTCATGAGACCATAGAATTGTTGCGATATCAATTCTTCGAACAATTAATTTTACCCCTGGGATTGGTAAATTGATAGTCTAGATCATGTGAAAACACATCTACAGTGAGCACATTTCGTTTAGCCGAGTAAATACTTTTGAACATTCCGGTCAGTGAAAGTTATAAATGTTAATGTAAGTTTACGTAAAATAGAGTTTTAATAGTTCTACTTAACTTTCGCATAAAAAATAAGTAAAGCATTTGACTTTGGAGAAAATCAAGGATTTTATTTAAATCATTCATCTGTTTGCGGCGCGCTACGTATAGCCGAATGAACTTTTTTCTTACATTTATTTAACACTAATGAAATTTTTATTGAGTTAATATTTGATCTTGCCTCTTCTGTTTATCAATACTTCGTAAATGCGTTTTCCATGCTATTTATCAAATTTTGCAATTCAGTTGAAGCAATCTCTCCAAAGCATGTCACAATGGCAGTCTTTAATTTTTGAATGAATGTAAATTGCCTTCCATTTCCATAAACCTTTCTAGCCAATATGCTGCACAAGTACTCTATCGGATCAGATCAAGATTGCGTGCGGACCAATTCATAACCGTCAGCTGTTTTGAAGAAAACCAGGTCATTGTTGGACGAGAACGATGGATTGATGCGTTGTAAAACAGCATCCTCATCATGGCGATCTTCCAGGAAAGGAATCAATTCGGCTTCTAAAAGTTCAGTGTACTTCTCGCTGTTGGTTTTTGTCGGAATGAAGCAGATTTTGGACTCTCTGTAAAAAGAAAAAGAACCCCAAACCATTACACTGTCTCCACCAGAATTTCTACTTAGGCGTGGTGACTCTGGAGCATTCAAATCATGCCAATAATAGCTCAATCCGTCGGGTCCATCCAAGTTAAGTTTTTTTTCGTCTGAAAAAAAACTACATTCTTCCATTGGAAAGTCCAGCTCATGTGCTCTTGTGCAAATTTGAGTCGAGCATCTTTGTAAGGCTGCGTTATGAGAGGTGCTTTCATTGGTTTCCTGTAAACCACGTTTGGTGAAGCTGCGAAAATAGTTTGAACACGTCGCTTTCCTATAGGAAATTCAACAATATGAACAATTTCAGCAGCACTCAACTTGTTTTTTGTAGCCAATGAACGAATTTGGTTAATCCGTCGCTTTGAAACCTACGTTCGACCTTTCGTTGGCGGTTTTTTTCCGTGATCGTCCTTTATTTTCACAAAATTTCGGATGACCTTTTCAGAAGGCATAATTTTCCGTCCGATTTGGGAATTATTTAGACCACTTTCCTTGTACGCAGTAATCTTAGCTTTCCCCACCTTATTCAAGTACTTTCCTTTCATGACATGGATGCAATTTATAAAAACAAACTTTATTTCTTATTCACTAAAAACTTAAAAATACTTCACTTTATAAGTTGTATGCTTTACTTACCGATTTATAAGTGTTGAAATTGTTTTTTTTTCCCACAATTAAATACAAATTAGTCTAAACGAAGTGCACACTAAATTAATAGAAACTTGACACTCGCGCAAGCAAACTGATTTTTTGAAAGCAAACTGATTTTTGTAAAACTGATCGTAAGTACAAATAAAGGTGTTTCCTGCTATATTCGGCTAAACAAAATGCGCCCACTGTACTGATCTGTACCTTTGATACTAAGTAAAGCCAAAGTCTACAGGGATTAGCTGACTGCGATTTAGGAATTGAAAGACATCGTGACACGCGTCATTTGCCAAATGCCAATAGAAATGCTCGAAAGCGGCACCAAAAATTAGTACCTCAGAATTGCCCATTCTTAGACGCAGCTAGCTTGAAAAATTAATCCCTAAAAATTAACATAGAGAATGGTTCTTTTTTATTGTAATAAATTAAGTAAATAATAAATAAATAATAAATTAAAAATAAATAAATAAAAAATAAAATAAATTAAATAATAAATTAATAAATAAAATAAATTACAATAAAAAAGAATAATTTTTTATGTTAATTTTTAGGGATTAATTTGTCAAGCTAGCTGCGTCTAAGAATAGGCAATTCTGAGGTACTCATTTTTGGTGCCGCATTCGAGCATTTCTATTGGTATTTGGCAAAAAATTAGTTGTTAAAATAGAACTTTTATTACTTTGTATTTTTGGGCAAAAGTGTCAACAAATGATTCACACTAAAAACACAGTGCAATAATTATAACATAATTTCGTAAACATTCATTAAAAACAACATAATTAATATGGGTGCAGATTGTTTGAAAATGCATATTTTTCTAACGTCTATTGATCCTCATTTTATATATTTAATATAAAAAATTAAATTGAAAGTAATTTTTTTCACCTTATTCTACAAATCTGCCACTGTGCAACAAAGGTGGATTTGAATGCTCTCAAAACTTTAGTCACATCTATATAGCGTAGCAGTTGGACGAAAAAAACATAGAAGAATAAGGAAAAAAAACACCGAAACAGTTGCAATATTTTGCCGGAAAATTCGTTAGACGTTTTTGTTTTTTTTTTATTTATTTTTTTTTTTTTTTTTTTTTTTACGTTTCAAACGTGGTGAATGATATTTTCATTTTTTTTCATGAATTATTTCATATCGTGTGCCAATTTTGCAATTTCTAAGGCATATAATAATTGCAGATATGTTTGTTTCTGTTACGCATGGATATGACGCCGTCAGCAACATTTCTACTATAGATATACGTTGGGGTGGCAATTAAATGTAAAGGAATGAAATTGTTGAATTTATGCTTGAAAACCCTGTAATCAGATGTTAGTTGTTATCTTTTGTTTGGCTCAAATAGACGACCATGGAAATCAATATGATATTTTGATCTTTGTCTGAATTACTATATGTAGAATTCATGATAAATCGAACAATTCTAAAATGCGGTGCATTCAGGCCCAAAGGGATGACTTTTGCTTTTTGAAATATGTGGAATAATATTGTTGAATTTGTGATATTTTGGTTTTGAAAACGCTATGATCAGACGTTACTCGCTATACACAGTTTGGCTTAAAAGGCAGGCAAAGGAAACTAACTTCATCTGAAATATTTCTATATAAATAAAAAAAAAAAAAAAACATTTGTTTGGTGCATTTTCAACACAAGGTTATTTTGACATGAGAGAAATTTTTTTAAATCAGAATTTAAACGAAATGATCATTATCGGGAAAATTAGAAATTTTATTCTGAGGTGAAATAAACGTCAAATCGGATGCAAATGACTTTGAGTAGAGATCTGTACGTTTTCAATTAGGTATACTGCACTCGTTCGTTTTGTTAGACGATGACTGGAATAGACATTCTCATCTATTAAACGCCGCACGTAGAAAATGATCCTAAGCGCTTTGCTCTACTGTGCTTCTTCTCCAACATCCGGTTTTGTTATAAGTCAGGATTCTTTGCCATACGGCATGGTAGAGAAAACCAATGTCTGACACAGTTGGATTTTTGTTTGTTGACATACAGCTTTATAATTAAATCGCCTGCTTAGCCCATAATGACATATATTCTCAAAGGCTACCTTTATCTTGAACTGCTTCTCTTAAATGTTATTAGTTTTATTTAAAACAATTGACTTTGTCCTCGTTCAGCGCGAGTCGTTTTTGCTGATTCCTTCTCAACGCTTGAGGAGGCTCGCAGTTTTCTGCCAATAATGTACAGGTCGTCTACATTCTAGAGTAACATATGGCTTTTGTTCAAGATGGTACCAGTCGATTCCTTCTAATGATATCCAAAAGTACGTTGATGAGATCGCAAGATAAGCTATCGTCCTGTCAAAATTCTCGTTTGGGTTAAAATGATTTAGATATCTGCCCCCTTTACTAAAGATTTTGTATCAGTTATCTTGCAAAGAAGCTTTGCGCGAATACCAAACGAGGCCACGGCTCCATGCTGTTTTTCCGTATCGGACTGTCAAAGACTGCGTTATAATCTGTGCAAAGATGGTATGCGTTGATCTGTTTTTCTTGGGTCTTTTCCAGAATTTTCGTAGTGTGAATATGTGAGCAGTTGCTAATAAAATCCAATCATATCAGGTAGAATGATCTTTATATTTCGCATATATGACACTCAATAGAACGTTATAAGTGTTGGGTAAAAGACTGGGTACTGATGCTGCTATATTTGGTACACCAACTAAGATTGCCTTTGTTGAACATACGGCAGAATAATCATCAGACATGTATACTTCGAGCCAAATCGATCTCGTTTTGTTTCGACCCTTAATTGGCGAGATTTCTTCGTCTGTGCGGCCATCCGTTACTAATAGCTAGTAAATATAATCTCTCCATATTTGCAACACGCTCGGCGTATTTGTGACTACATCTCGATCGCTGGTCTTACAGGAAGGGACACCCGTTTTATACAATTTCTTCCTATACTTTTTCTAGAATTAATAGAATTCATTTCCATCTCTGTATCTTCCTATACCCGCAGTCTTCCGTTGTTTCTCTTCTCTTCCCTCTCTTTTCTTCTTCTTTTAACATTCTTTAAGAAACGCGTTATAATTGTTGACGGGTTGCCCCGTACGCAGCATCCTTTTCTCCAAATACTATGCACAATTCTCTATTGCACCAGGGGTTGTCTGAGCGAGGAACATCAAGGTCGAGGGTGTTTTGGTGTAGTAGTTGTGAGAGTTTGGAGATATACTGCATTATACCAATACCCAAATTCATGGCAGGACAGTGTGTTACATTAGCTGGACTCAAATAAAAATAATCAAGTTGGCCTTTTCTACTTTATACTAAAGCGTGAGTTGTAAACAAATCGATTTTTAAACCATATTTAAAATAGTGAAAGATATTTTCAACAAAACCGACAGATGGGATTAAATAACAGAAAACCGATTAACCCGTTTAATGGTTTCGGTTTCAATTCCCTCAACTCTCATTGTTTCACTTGAAAACTATTTCCAAACCGAATTCGTAAAACGTTTGGAAAAACCAACAGCTTCACGAACTGTCGTTTGGAATCGTCGTTGAGCAGTAGGCCCCATTCAATGAGTCTAAAAATAAAATGAATGCAAGAGTTCGGTCCCAAAACGAGCCGACATGACGTATAGATGATGCCAATAGTTTGAAAAAAAAAATATTTTGGGGAAAATTAGCAATGTAACAAAACAAATATATGTATGTACATATTTTAATATTAGTAATACAGGGTGGGTCATATGAGTGTTGGCGATTTAATTCTTCAATTTCTCGGTAACGCGCGACGCGGGGTGGCGGGGAAATTTAGTCGCCATGGAGCCGTACACGGGAGTGCAGCGTGCATTTTGTGTCCGAGCGTATTACAAAAACAATAAATCAGTGATTACTGCACGACGTTTGTATCGGCATGAACACGGTTTACACGATTTAAGTGAAGTTCCAAGCGCCAATGTGATACGAAAATGGATCAGAATGTTCGAAACAACAGTACCAATTACGGTTCGTGGTCACCCAGTTTCTGCAAGATCAGCCGACATTGTGGAGCGTGTTCGTGTTTCAGTTCAGCGAAATCCGCAATAGTCAACACGTAAGAGAAGTCAATCTTTGGATGTCAAAAGAACAACTTTACAACGAATTTTGAAACGTGATTTGCATTTGAAGGCTTATAAGATTCAGATAGTCAAAGAATTAAAACCCGATGATGCCCTAAGCTTGTCGTGTGGGCTGGAATAACGTCAACCGGTGTTATTGGACCATACTTTTTTGAGGACGAAAGAGGGCATGCGATGACGGTTAGAGCGAACAATTATTGCAACATGCTAGCAGACTTTTTGGTGCCAGCTTTGCAAGAACTTCAAGGCAATACCTCGAGGATGCGGTTTTAACAGGATGGGGCCACATGTCATACGGCTAGGGTATCCATAGAGCTGCTGAAAAACGTTTTTCCTGGAAAACTCATTTCGAAAAGGGGGGGATATTGAATAGCCCCCACGTAGCCCCGATCTCTCTCCATGCGATTATTTTCTATGGGGCTACCTCAAATCGGTAGTCTACGAGAACCAATTTAGAGCAGTTTAAGAGGAACATTATTCAGGAAAGTAACAAAATACCGAGAACAACTTTTCAACGAGTTTTCCAAAATTTGCGACTTCGGTTCCAAGAGTGTCAAGCAGCCGAGGGAAGCCATTTGGACAACATTATTTTTAAGTCTTAAAAATTCCCATGCTTCTACTTTTTAAAAATACAAATATATTTTTTTTATGTTTCGTAGTTTTTTTTTAATTGAATATTTAAACCGCCAACACCCTTATGGCCCACCCTGTATTTTAATATTTTTATTTGAGTCATCAAAAGTAAATGATCTCAGTAAGCTTGTAGATATGAAAAAAATTGGTCACCGTTGCGTAATTAATTATTACCATTTAAAAGGTCTCAGTCCAACCAGTATTAAAACCGAGTGATAATCTATTCTGGGAGAATCTGCTCCTCCACTTACGATTGTAAAATATTGGGGTGCAGAGTTTAAACAAAGGCGTACGAGCTGCCAAGACAAACACCGTAGTGGTCGACTAATTGAAGTGTCCACGCCAGACACAGTTAAGAATATACACAAAATGGTACTGAATGCACACAGAATGGTCGACTGAAGGTGCGTGAGCTAACTGAAGTGATAGGAATTTCAAAAAATGCTATACATCGTGTATTGACCCTGTGCACGGGGCGGTTAGCACGCTTGGGTTTAATGGAGCAAAAACACACAAAAACACGCAATAAAGCCGAATTTTTGTGTCGATCTATAACCATGCACAAGACATGCGCCCAATATTTCAAACCTGAGACTCGACTGGAATGAAAGAATCGTATTCAAAGAAGGCAGCGGCGCAGACGGGTTCATCTGCAGGCGAGGTCATGGCGTCTTTTTTATTGTTTGATTATCTTATTATTATTATTATTTTTTTTAATATCTTTGAAAAGAAAAGACCATCAACGGCAAATATTATGCTAATTCATTACAGAAAATTCGTAAAAAGTTATTAGACAATCGTCGGCTTAAGGTGTGTGAAGTAGCTGAAATGAGAAATTTCAAAAAGCGCTGCACACTGTATATTGACTAAACATTTCAAAATGAGAAGGCAGTGCGCAAGATGAGTGCCGCACTTGCTTTTAATAGAGCAAACACTGCACCATGAAAATTTTTCGATAGAATATTTGACGATGTTTCACCGTAATAAAGCCGAATTTTTGCGTCGATTTATAACCATGAATGAGCCATGGATCCACCACTTCACACCTGAGGCAAAAGGGCAGTCAAAGCAATGGACTGGTATGGAAGAATATTATCCCAAGTAGGAGAAGACGATCCCATCTATAGGCAAGATCATTGCGCCTATTTTTTTGGATGTGCAAAGGGTTATTTTTATTGATTATCTTCAGAAGTGAAAAACCATCAATGGCGAATCTAATGCTAACTTACTTTTGGTGATGAAATTATGGAAAAACTGTTCGCATTTGTCGAAAAAGTATTTCCCATTTCACACATCCACTATTGCGATGCCCAAACTTAATGAATTAAAGTTCTAATTGCTTCATGACTCATCTTATTCGCCAGATTTAGCTCCCTCGAACTATTTTCTATTTGCAAACATGAACAAATGAATGCAAAAGATTTGCCTTTAAAAAAAGGCTATTATAAGGGTATTAGAACTATTAAATATTGCTGGAAGAGGTGTATCGAGCTAAAAGGAGATTATGTTGGAATATAAAGAAAATAAATCGAACTTTTTTGTGTATTTTTTTTTTTTTTTTTTTTTTTGCAAGGTCGGCTATTTTTGGGACCGCCCTCGTATTATATTAAGAGTTGCTCGATTCTCATAAAGTTTTATATTTACTATAATATATAATTTTGTATTAAAACACGGACTTTAATATTTTAAAAAATTTTTCCCATAGATTTAGTTGCCACCCTAATGTTCATATGTATGTTCAAATATATTTATTTTTTTTCATTACATATTGTCATAGGTCTTTTGTATGTTCTTACACTATTTTGTTACAAATGTCTAGACGTTATGCCAATATCATCATCTACAACCAGTAGTACGGATGCTACAAAGTATTCTCTCCAAGGCGGTAAAATATTTATACATTTTTTCATCATTTTTGTCACATTATATTTGGTTGATTTTTCCCCTTTGAGACTTTTGTCAAATTTATTGCCAAATTAAAATATCATAATTAAGCAGAGAACGAGTAAGCAAACGGAGGCTACGCGTCAAAACGACATTCGCCTGCGATTATTCATAATTATTGTTGTTTGTTTGGATCAACATTTATGACATCGTTGGAACTGTATCGTCTGGTAGGATGTCATTTGTCAAAAAATACTTTTATATGTATTCACGATTGTGAAATCGTACTAAAATTATCTATAAATGTATATCAATAAGTAGTGGCAATGCATTTCATAATACATAATTCCTATGTTTTAGTCAATTCAATTTTTATGGTAGCAAAAGCTGCTAATTAAAGTGCACATGAGTAGACAGATGTGCTTTATTTAGTTTGTCATGTAATTTGTAAACTAGAATAACGTTTCATTACTGACCACTGGTGATATAGGAAATCTACAATACACAGGGTTGCCCATATTCGACGGACCCATGTTTTTTAAAAAAAAATCAAAGAAAAAAATAAAAATTTGGCGGTTGGCAATCTTATTCATTTAATTTGTTCCAAGTAGATTTGTTTACATCAATTTTTGAATATGATATCTCTCAAATGGCCGCCACTGGCGTTGATGGCGTATTGTGCCCTTTTTGCAGCATTTTCCATCGTTTTCGCCAACATTTCGGCCGGAATAGCGGCTATTTCTTTACGAATGTTGTCCTTGAGCTCTTCTACGGTCCTTGGCTTGTTAACGTAAACCTTTGACTTCAAATGTCCCCACAAGAAGAAGTCAGCGGGCGTCAAATCGGGCGAACGCGGTGGCCAGTCCAAATCACCACTTTTCGACATCAAACGGCCCGGAAACAAATTCTTCAGAAAATCGATTGTTATGCGACTTGTGTGCGGTGGAGCGCCGTCTTGTTGAAACCAGAACTGCCTCATACGCTTTCGACGAATAATTGGCATCACAAAATTGGTCATCATGTCGCGATAACGCTCCTGGTTGATGGTAACAGCATGGCCATTTTCGTTTTGAAAGAAAAACGGCCCAATGACCGTTTTCGCACTAACGCCGCACCAAACTGTGACTTTTTCGTCATGAAGAGGCAATTCTTGAATCTCCAGAGGATTTTCAGTGGCGTAAATACGGCAATTTTGCTTATTTACGGTCCCATTCAATGTGAAATGGGCTTCATCGGACATGATAATTTTGTTCCATAATTGCTCGTCATCATCGGCCATTTCGATGACTCGTTGGGCCCATTCCAATCGACGAGGCTTGTCCGCAGGCAACAATCTTTACGTCAATTGAATTTTGTACGGGAACAAATGCAAATCAACGCGAATAATCCGTTGTAAAGTGGACCGAGCCATGCCCAACTGCTGAGAACGGCGTTTTTGGGATGTTCTTGGGGACCTCTCAACACTGGCTCGTACGGCAGCGATATTCTCGGCCGATCGCCTTGGTCGACTTTTATTTGGCCTCTTCGGATTAGATTTAATGGTGTTAATGGTGTTCTTAGAAGGCGCACTTCTCACATTTTTTAATATTTTAAAAGCACGTTGAGTTTTCACAATTGACTTCTTCTGTTGAATGTAAATTTCAACTATTTCACAGCGCTCGCGTGGCGTGTATTGTTCCATGGTAAAAATCTGCTTGGACTGACGCTTCAAACGCGGTATGTCATTAAGCGATCTGACATCTCTGTCAAAAGTTATGGCGTTGCCAGATGGGTCCGTCGAATATGGGCAACCCTGTAGTGTTTTGAACGTGGTTCCCAAACGGCACTTAATAATGCGCAAATATAGGGTGATTTCTTATTCGTAGTTTTTTTAAAAATCGAATAAAACACTCAAATTTGTATCATATGTTACAATTTTTTATTGGAATCGATAAATTGGTCTTTGCCATATAATTTTTAAAGATAATTTCATGTAAATGTTGTCCGCGGCACCGTCTCAAAATGCCCATTCGGAAGGTCCAATTTTTCGCCAATGTTTAGAGCATTTCGGCCTGTATTCCACGAATAATGCGTGTTATGTTATCCTGTAAGGCTTCAATGGTGTTCAGCATGTCCACATAGACTAACGACTTGACATAACCCCACAAGTAATAATCAGAGGCGCTAAATTGCAAGATCTTGGGGGCCAAATCGAGAGATAAGCTGCTCACCAAATTCATCCCTCAACATATCCATTGTTTCACGTGCAGTGCGGCATGTTGCACCGTCTTGATGAAACCACATGCCAGCCAAGTTCAACTCAGCCAATTGGGGCAAACAAATCGCGTATCATGGCTCAATATCGTTCGCCGTTGATAGTATCCTTTCTTCCATGGTCGTCTTTGAAGAAAAATGAACCGATGATGCCACCAGCCCAAAAACCACACCAGACTGTCGTTTTTTCGGGATGCATCGGTAATTCGTGTATGTCATGTGGCTGTCCATCACTTCAGATGCGACAGTTTTGCTTATGTACTCGTACGTATCCGTTCAGCAAGAAATGAGCCTCATCGCTGAACACAATTTTTCGATAAAACAGCGGATTTTCATTGACCTTCTGTAAGACCCATTCACCAAAAATTAGATATTGTGGTAGGTCATTCGTCATTGCATGATGAAATAGCAGGGTATACTGTACACTTTTCACTTTGACAGATGACGTTTGTACGCCATTACCAACCAGTGCTGCCAACCTCAAAAACTCAAATCTTAAGAAATCATCCTATATTTGATTTTAGTACTCAATACTTTTATTTATTTTGTTATTTATTTGGCTTGTAATTTAAAGCCTTCCAGCCAATAATATATTAATTACAATATGCCACAATTCATCTTAGACGCGCAACTAAGTTCTCCCTTTTTTTTATAAAAATTTAATTTATTAATGAAACATATTTACAAATTATTCATTGAAAGTATTGCCTATCGCTAGCTATTACTTTTTCCCATCTTCCTGGCAAAGCTCGAATTCCGTCATGGTAAAACTGTTCATCTTTTGGGGCTATCCACGAATCTAGCCATTCCTTGATGTCATCATATGAGTGGAACAGCTGGTCAGCCAGACTGTGTGCCAGCGAACGGAACAAGGGATAATCGGACGGCGCAATATCTTCGCATTTCAGTGTTTTCTGGTAGGTTTTAATGGGCTTGGCCACGTGAGGCCGAGCGTTGTCATGCTAAAGAATCACTTTTTCGTGCCTCTCCTCTCTTATTGTGGGCATTGCTCGCCCAGAGTCGGCTCAATCGCATTAATTGAAGTCGATACTGATCTTCAGTGATGGTTTCGCTTAATTTTAACAGCTGGTAATAAATAACACAGGCCTGGTCTCGCCAAATACAGAGCATAACCTTCGCAGCGTGACTATTCGGCCGAGGAGACGACGTAGAAGCAAGACCTGGCAACCCCCATGACTTTTTTTCCTTTGAATTGCTGTAGTGAATCCATTTTTCATCACCCGTTACAATACGATGAAGAAGCCCCTTTCTCTTTTGACGCTGAAACAGTTGTTCACAATACGATCAAAAAACCCCTTAATTTTTTGTCGCTGAAGCAGTTGTTCACGGACGACAAAAACGACGCTCAACGTCCCTCGGCTTAAACTCATAAGGAACCCAAGTTCCTTGCTTTTCAATCATTTCATTCACATGCAATCGCTTGGAAATGGCTTGGCAGGAAACTTCTAATACTAAAGCAAGCTCTACGTGCGTTTCGCACAGATCCCCATCAAGCAATGCCGTCAATTCAGTGTCGTCGAAGGTTTTTCGCCTACCTTCAAGCGAACGGTCGCCAACATCAAAATCACCGCCTTTAAAGCGACGGAAGTAATCTCGACACGATGTTTCACTTAAAGCAGCATCTCAGTAAACGTTTTGAAGCTCTCGACGTCAAAAGAAAATCACTATTATGTCGAGTTGTTATGTTTATCATATGCCTAAGCTTGGCTTATGACGTTTAGGTTATAGCAGAATCGACTATCTTTTACAGCTGGCGCCATCTATTGGCCAACAGCGACAACTTAGTTGCACACCTAATATATTAGATTTAATCTGCCCAATAATATAAATTTAAAAAAAAAATAATGTCGTTGGTTAACGACATTAGCACCCGATCAGAGCGAGGCAAATTTTTCATCATATTCATTTATATTTCATATTTCGGCCGTTTTTGAATGCACTGTACCACTCATTTATACATATTTTTCTGTAACATTTTGATTGATTCGGAATTTGAATTTGAATTTGATTCGAAATTCCCTTTGGAATACAAAATTTGAGACAAATTCTTAATTAACAAATTCTTAACAGTAACTCCATAAAAAATTGTTTTGTTTTGTTTAGTTTATTCAGGCGTGCTTAGCAAAACTGTGATTGCTCCAAGAGGGGAAAACGCATTACTTCAATTCGGTCTGATTTTTAGGGATTTGAATCCACTTACTTAATGTATTAATTTAGCTGAGGGAGAATTTATCGATTTCCAAGATTTATGTTGCATTATGTTATTGCCGATTTTAATGCTGTGAGTCCAACAACGGAATGCCAACTGTATTCTTTGCATCAAACACTTCAGGATTTGTAAAAATTAATTATTTAACATGTACTCATATTGTAGTTTCCACATATATTATGTTAATGATATAATCCAAAGGTATTACAGTTGCACAGCTTGCAAATGTTGCACAGAATACTGATTTGGATGCCAAAGGGGGAATGGATATTTTATGATAGGTCTTTAATGACTGCATTATAAGATTATGCCCGTCCAACTGTGCACCTGTCAATATTTGCGCCTATTCGCTTGTTTATCTTAATCCTTAAATCCACTTTATGTTCTCCTCTATTTGGCCGTATTCTGCCATAGAATCATATATTCGTACAACATCTTAATTTTTTGATCTCTTTAATTTTCTATTCAGTTTTCTGTTGTCCAGTTGTTATATTTCAACATAGTATAAAAATAATATATATAAATTTTTATATCTGTTACAGTTCTCATCCATTCCATTGATTTAACGTTTACGGCATTATATTTGAAATGAAACTAAATCATTATCGCTTATTAATGCTCTGTTCATGATTTATTATTTTCGGTTCCATCTCCGTTTTTCAGTCGTGCTCGAATGAGAAAAGAGATTAGGCAACATCTGAAGTAAAATATATGGAGAGTGAGAAATAATAGAGCTCTTTTACGATTATCTACAATGATTTATAGCGACATCTTAGAACAGAGTAACAACTGAATATTGCGAATGAGGATTATATTTGACAAGGGCGTAGGTTTAGGGTGGGTTCCTCCCCCAAATGTTCATAAATAATATGAAAAAATCACTGACTCTATATTAATTATGTATGTCATTATTATGTGTGGTGTCTGAAAACATTGTTTTAAGAAAAATTTGTAACAATCATTGTATTATACACGTGATGCTGTAAATCGTGGTCTACAAGTTTTATTTGGAAATGTAAACCCCAAAACAGAATAAGTCTTGAGCGGTATCCTAGTGCGAAACACAATAAGCTTCCGAATAATTACGTTTTTGTACAATCATCAGTCGTCCATAAGTACGGAACTTAGTCAAAAGTACGGAACAATCAATTTTTCAATTTCAAAAGTAAAATTAAATAAAGCACATATAAAACTTTGATTTTAGTGAAACTTTTATTTCATTATAATGCTTAGACCTTGACATTATGTACGAAATAGAACGTTATTGACCTGAACGCCTCTGGATTGGTTGCAGCAGTGGATCCTTTTGAAATAGTTTTCAACCACTGACGAATGTTTGTTGTCAAGTGCTTCAACGTTTGGGAATTATATGCGTCATCACGATCTTTGACGTAGTCCCACAAATCGCATGAATTTGGTGGTCAATTGACGTCGCCAAAACGTGAAATTTACGCTTTCTGGAAACGTCTCATGTAATAAAGCCAATATCGGTCGTGTTTTGTGGTCCGTGGCACCGTATTGTTGAAATCACATATCGTCCAGTTGATAATCTTCACCTGCAGGACAAAAAAAAAAGTTGGCTATCATACGGCTATACCGCTCTGAATTGAAATTCGGATTATACGCCACGTTTTCACTTATAGGAGCAATATTTTCGCAGTGCGTGCGATGTGATGTTGCTCACGCCTGACCACATCTGTAACGCTTCCAGTCTCTTCAAATTTCTTTATAATCTCGACAATTCCTTGAGCAGTATGTCGGTTATTACGACCATAATCAGCCCGTAATGCACGAAAAGTACCCAAGTTTGAATCACCACTTTTGTAGTAGCTGTTATGCGATCCGTATTCGCAAATAGCAGACCTTTTATTAAATAAATAACACTTCAGATGACAGGTATTTAATAGCTGATAGCATTGTCAGATCGGCTGTTTTGAAGCCACTAAATAGTGTTTTTCCCCCCAAATAGTGTTATATTGTAATTTGACTTATATTTGGCTTTCAGGCTTATAAATTACAATTTGTACGATACAATTCAAAATGAAATGAAAAGTAATTATAGTTGCAATTAAAAAAATTAAAAAAAACAAAGTGGTTTAAAGCTAAAAAGTTGATTAAAGCGATTTTCATTTCAAACGATGTCACTGCCTGAATATTGGGTACGGGTATTAACGATATACACTTTTTGACAACAGGAAATGTTTATGCTTTATTCGGTATCTGAATATTTGCAGTTCTTACTAATGGAATGCCATCGTATAATGTAAGAAAAATAAATATTCTCCCCAAAATGTTCAAATTAAGCATATTATGTCCCCAACGAAACTAGCTTTGGAATATTTCACACTAACATATTTTGCTTTAAGCGTTAGGAGTCATAAATGAAAATCGAATCAATATTTTTAAGTACTTCATTGCCGTAGTTGTGGAAGTGTGTTTAAAACCGCTTTTCTGGAAGCGATAAATATGCTTGATTTGCATCTTTAGTAGTTGTGGAAAAAAGTTATCCTCTTTAGTAGTTGTGGAAAAAAGTGATTCTCTTCGAATGACTTCCAATTTTTATGCTTAATAGATATATCGTTAAAGAAACGAGGTAAGTCGGAACACTACGAATAACAACAGGGCAATTAAGCGGAAACCACTTATTTTCCGACAATCCATGACAGTGGGTATATGAGCTTCGTTTCGGTTCAGCAATCATTTCGTTGTTTGTAAAAATTATCGCATTATCAGTCTTTTACCCATTGCTTATAAGGTCGTATCGAGTATGATATGTAAAAGACTAAAGCCGATTCTAACTGACCTGATTGGACCTTATCAGTGTGGCTTTAGACCTGGTAAATCAACAACTGACTAGACACACTGCGACAAATTTTGGAGCCTCTATGAGCCCATGTCCAAGTTTTGAATTCCTACGAAGCTTATACGTCTTTGTAGGATGACGCTGACTGACACGATGTCTTCAGTAAAGATAGGCAAAGATTTAAGCGAGCCTTTTTACACCAAACGAGAATTTAGACAGGACGACAGTCTATCGTGTGACCCCTTCAACATACTGTTGGAGATGATTATGAGGAAAGCTGCAGTTAACACGTCTGGTACCATCCTTAATAAAAAGCCATATGTTACTCGCATATGCAGATGACAAAGACATTATTGGCCGAAAACTAAGAGATGTTACTGCAGCCTTCTCAAGTATCGAGAAGGAAACAGCTAAAATGGGTCTGGTAGTAAACGAGGACAAAACAAAGTTATTGGTTTCAACGAGCAAAGAGTCTACTTGCTTGGGACGCTGGGTAAACGTTGACACCTATAATTTTGAGGTTATGGAAGTATTCATATACCTAGGTTCGGCCGTAAACAAAACGAATGACGTCAGTATGGAGATAAAGAGGAGAGTATTGCTTGCTAACAGATGTTACTATGAGCTAAGCAAGCGATTCAACGATAAAGCTCTCTCTCAACAAACAAAAATCCGACTGTACCAAACATTGGTTCTACCTATCTTATTATATGGCACAGAATCCTGGCTTATGACACAAGCGGATGAATCAGTACTGGTAGTTTTCGAGAGGAAAATACTCCGGACAATATATGGGCCCATCATTGTTAACGGAGATTATCGGCGTCGCATGTACAATGAGCTGTATGAGCTATATATCGACATCGACGTGGTCAAACGCGTTAATATACAGCGTCTGCTTTGGGTGGGTCATGTTGTGCGGGTGAAACCAAATGCTTCAAATGCTCCAGCACGGACAGTTTTCGACAGTGAACTCGATGGACGGCGCAGAAGGGGTCGACCTATCCGGAAAATACTCCGGACAATATATGGACCCATCATCGTTAACGGAGATTATCGGCGTCGCATGAACAATGAGCAGTATGAGCCATATATCGACATCGACGTGGTCAAACGCATTAATATACAGCGTTTGCTTTGGGTGGGTCATGTAGTGCGGGTGAACCCAAATGCTCCAAATGTTCCGGCACGGACAGTTTTCGACGGCAAACTCGATGGACAGCGCAGAAGAGGGCGACCAAATCTCCGTTGGAAAGATCAGAAAGATATGTCTATTCCAGTCGCCACCTCTGAAGAAGAAGAAGAATCATTACCTGCCCCCATTTTATCTTTTTTTTCGTTTTATTTGGCCTTTTTTAAAGTTTAATTTAATGTATTAAAACAGGTTCAGTCGTAATTTTCTATAATTTTTTAGCATTCCGGTGTTGAAGACGGTTATAATAAACAGGGAAATGATACATCGTATTCTAAATGCTATTTTGATTCAACAGCTCTTTTCAATATTTTGTATTAACGTTATATTTTCGGTGATATATTTTTTTTTTTTTTTGTTTTTGTTTTACTTTAATAACATTATTAGTCTGTCAAGTCTCTGAGTCTGAATGCGATTCACTAAAGTTCTTTTTACTTTCTACACCCTTGGGTTTTTAAAAGTTGTCATCAAATCTAAGTATCTAAGCGATTACGAAGGATAACAGCAAACAATGCAAAGGAAAAACATCAAATTTTACGTCAAATTCATGTCGTTGAATAAAGCAAACAAACATCGTCCTGTCATGAAATTTAGAATATAAAATCAACTTTAAATACGGCTTTTAGAATTACAAGTACATATTACATTAGCGGTAGACAATCAAGCTCCTAAACATATAATTTTATGCACAAATAACATACTTATAAACATATAGCTGTATATATATGTGTAACATATGTACACAGTAAAACACCCACTGGTCGTTAAATTCTCGCTTAGACAGAAAATCGACAACGAAATTGTACAACGAAATTGTACAACCAAAGTAAAGTAATAAATTTTATAATTATAATAATAAAATTGACAACAAGGAAAAAGAAAAGGAAACATCTGCGGAGGATGACACTAAAAGACGACAACTAATAAACATATTTTTAGCTGCTTCTTCCCATTTTCGCGGACACTACGATGAAGACCTGAACTGCCATGACCATTAATTTAAGTGATCAAAAGCTGGGTCGAGCGCACTCTTTTAAAACGGCGCTTGCTGTCACAGCCGCCTTTTTTTTAGCATTTTATCGAAACATAAATCATAAAATGCGTAATAATGTCTTGTAGAATGATACGATTTTTTTATTGATTTTTTCGCTTGTGTTGTACATGAACAAGATTTTGGTTTAATGATTTATTTAGTAAAGAAAAATATCAAAGAAGATCAAGTCATTATTAGTCATATAGCCGCATAGTGGTTGGTGCGACATTTATTATGCTTTTTATGAAATTATAATAAAAACGTATAAGAAATTATGGATTACAAAAATTATGCTAAATTTATATATAGATTTGCAAAAGAGGACAGTTTTTTATTTCGTCTTTCAATTTGTTCATCCGATACATATATATATATATATATATATATATATATATATATATATATATGTAAATTGAAACAAATATATATATATATATATATATATATATATTATTTTTTTTTTTTGATCCGATCTGAGATCGATAATATATATATATATATTAAAAAAAAAAATAATAAGTACACCCTATATTTTCTTTTAAAGGCTCGTAGACGAAAATTTATGTAAATTTAGAGAATTAAAATTTTTTCTTCAAACGCTTGACCCCTTTTTTCTTTGATATTGCTGTCAAATAGTTTGCTGTCCATCTTTCTTTTCATTCTGAACTTGTTACTTTTTTCTTCCTTTTTTTGGGTCATTACTTATACAGGATCTCAATCTTAAAAAAATTACTTGAAGTTACTAATTTCTACCATTTAATCTGTTATTAAATTCAAATTCCAATTAAAGTTATAATTCCGCATTTTAGGACTTAAAACATACAAAGTGAAAAATTCTAATAAGTAAAGTAGAGCGTCATATTGTAAATCATAGTTTTCTGCTATTAAGATACATAAACTTTTTTATAACATTAGTATTGTAAAGTCGTATAATGCATTTGTTATTGAATTAAGGAAAAGATACGTTGTAATATTGTAATTTAATCAAATCGGTTTTAAGGCTTAAAATTACAATTCTGAATAAATAAATTAAAATTAATCAAAAAACATTGGACAATATAATAAGTACATTTAATTAAAATAAGCAAAAAAGTAAAAAAAGTCAAGTTTGTTGCTGCTAAATCGACTGAGTTTCGTTAAAAGCCGGTATATCCACCTTTATTTTCAATTATTTGGTTGACTCTTTTTGGCATGCTGGCAATAAGCTTCCTGCCGGTTTCTACTGGTATTTCATACCACGTTTTTTGAACAAAATTCCATAACTGATCCTTATTTTTAAGAGCCTTCTTTCCAATTCTTTGTTTCAATTCTGCTCAAAGATTTTCGATTGGATTTATATATATATACGTATTTTTTTTCTTTGTAAAATCCATGTTGATTTAACAAATCTATTGAACCAGATTTCTATTAATAAGTGCGAAAGAAATTGACTGACTAGTCCGTAAGCGTTACAAATGGGCAAAACTAATAAACATAATTTTTGAAAAATGTACACTGCTTTAGAGATTTTCAATCATTTTTACTATCTGGTCGTAAATTAAAAGAAATATGTGGTGGTAAAGAAATATAAATATCTATGTACTTCTTTAAAGGACCGCTTGAATTACGGTGCGGTCTACTGAAATTTTAAATAAAATAAGATTCTTCTCTAAGAAACGTGATAAAATAAGAAATCTTATGTATAAAAACAATCGTTTTTGACACAACCACTTCAAATACTTTTGTGACCGCTATATTCTGTTTAAAAATTGAATATACTGAAAAATTATTACCATAAGCTTTGATTCATAAACAGAATTATCCATTTCGTGGTTTCAAAACAGCCGGTCGGGCAAAGCTGGCAGCTATTAAATACCTGTCATCTGAAGTGTTATTTTTTTGTGAAAGGTTTCTCATTTACGAATATGGATTGTTTAACAGCCGAAGAACGTATAAAAATATATAAAACTTACCATCAAATGGTAATTCAATCGTAGGCTTTCAATCGAACAACATTTTCTTCAGCTTATTTTTCACTTGATGGTTGCGTCAACAAGCAAACTTGTCGCAGAAGTGATTGTGGAAAAGCCATTACGTCCGGAAAAAGGGACTGTTACGAGCGCATTATGGTCTGAAGGTGTTATTGGGTTGTATATTTTTGAAAACTACCTCAAAAGGATCCGCTGCTGCAATCAATCCAGAGGTGGTCATTTAAATGACATTATATTTCGTCCATTAGTATTTTAATGAAATAAAAGTTTCATCGAAATCATAGCATTATGTCCAAATACTTGGGGTCATAAATTAATGACCGATTAATACGTAAAAATCTTAAATTATTTTAACTTTTGATGCGACTGCCTCACTATAACGCAACAATAGAAACTTTTTGAAAAGAGTGTCGGAATCTGGACCTTAAGATCAATTTTGGATTATATTCGAACGCAAAAAAGTTATATTTCGTCAAGCTGTGTTATTTCAATGTCAAAACTTAGAGCAATTTTTTGCAAAATTCCTTGGGAGCAAAGAAGGCCAATGTTTAGGAGCAGTTTTTTCGGCTTGATCAGAGCAAATCCTTGAATTCATGAAAACACATATCATGTTATTTATGCCCAATGTGAAATGTTAGCTTGCGAAAGGAGAACTTTTTAAGTCTTTTAAGCACATAAAAAGTGTAGAAATCAAAAACCGAATTTTTGGTAGTAAAAATGTTCTTTTTTTGAGAATAAAATGTGAAATTGCCCTCCCGAGACGAATTATAAGCTTCAAACCTTGTGGCACGTGATAATGCAGGCCACGGGCAGGTGCTAAAGTGAAATACATAACAGCTGGTGGTTGAACCACTGTCAGACTGATGCTTCTTTCAATTTCTACAACAAATCAGTACAAAAATTTCAATCAGGTGATCTAACTTACATACGGTAGCGTACTTAAATACGGGCGGTAGCGTAGTTTAAAAAAAAAAAATTATTTTGGTGAGAAGTGGCATATGTTTTCAGTTTCAAGGAGCGACGCAATTTAGTATTGGTGTTTAAGTCATGAAAAGTAAACGATCTCAGTGAATTTGTAAACGTGGAAAAAATTAGTCACCGTTATATAATTCAGTATTTCTTTTGAAAGATCTCAGTCCAACCAATATTAAAGTCGAGCTACATTAACCTCGGGGAGAGTCTGCTTCTTCATTCATGACTGTAAAATATTGGGTAACAGAGTTTAAACGAGGCCGTACGAGCTCCCAAGAACACCATAGTGGTCGTGTAATTAAGGTGTCCACGCCAGACACGGTTAAGAAAATCCACAAAATGGTGTTGGATGATTGTCGGCTGAAGGTGCGTGAACTAGCTGGGATGATAGGCACTTCAAAAAGTGCTATACATTGTAGATTGCTCGCAGATTTGAAGATGAGAAAGCTGTGCACAGGATGGGTGCCGCGCTTGCTTTTAATAGAGCACAAATATCGTCATGAAAATGTTTCAGTAAAGTGTTTGGCGAATTTTTGATTTATAACTATGGATGATACTCGTACATAGGTGTTCCACTTCACACTTGAGACAAAGGAACATTTAAAGCAGTGAACTAGTATGGGAAAATCGTGTAAAAAGAAAGCGAAGACGGTTCTATTTGCAGGCAAGGTCATGGCGTCTGGTGTTTGGAATGCGAGTAGAATTGTTTTTATTGATTATCTTTAGAAAATATTATGTTAATTCATTGCAGTGTTTTGATCATGAAATTATGGAAAATCGGCCGCATTTGGGGAAAAAGAAGGTTTTGTTTCATCGAGACAATGCTCCAGCTCATACATCCACTATTGCGTTGGCCAAAATTAATGAATTAAAGTTGGAATTGCTTCATCATGCACCTTGATCGCCAGATTTAGCTTCCTCGGGCAACTTCTATTATATTTCTAAAAAATGACTTGGTGGTAAAAGATTTGACAACAATGAAAAAGTGGAGTTTGCGGTTGTTGGCTATTTTAAGGAGTTTGACAGTTCTTACTATAAACAGGGTATAGAAGTTATTGAATATCGCTGGAAAAAGTGTAGTGAGCTAAAAGGAGATTATGTTGAAAAATAAAGAAAATGTCTTATTTATTAGGTTAGATTGTTTCGGGGCAGCTCTCTTGCATTGCTCATTGCATGAGATTCCATGCCACAGTTGTCTACGAGCTACGTTATTAAATATTTGGTTAGTACACACGACTATTGTTTGCATGATTGCGGGTTCAATTCCGCATACAACCATCTATCATTATTTGTATGTGACGATCACTTTCATTAGTCGAGTAATCGGCAGGTGCGATAAATGCTCTTAATCTGTGAGGTTCGGAATTGTCATTAAAATGTAGGTCCTGTTGAGTGGGTTCAAAAATAGAATGCGTGTAAAAATCAATGAATATGAGAAGCTTCCCTATGACTCATTCACTAAATGCAGGGAAATTTGTTCTTTTTCCATTTAATTACACTAAACAATGACATTTTGTTAGAAATCAAAATTCTTCTGTTTAATAAAAATTTCCATTACGTTATTACGTGCGTATTGTGAGAGAAATTTATTGTTTGCGGTTATTGAAAGCAAATAGATAAAAGTCAGCAATGGTTGAATAATGAAATTTCTAAAATTACCACAATAATTGTAAATAATTTGCCGGAGAGGCGTGAAAATTAAATTACGCTTTGTTAGCGAAACAATACGTATCTGTGACAATTAATCACAAAGTTCTACATTTCAATTGCCAAAAGTATCGTGTATGGAGGCAAAACAACGTCGACTCCTGGCAAAACATCAATAGAATCGCCAAATGAACCACTACCGATTTGCTTTCGTTTTGAAAAATTTGATGCGGTTATTAGAATTAAACTAAAGCTTCAACATTCATTTAAAAATATTTGGCGCCGCAAATCTCCAATATGAGTTCATGTGATTTGTAGTTAGCATTAGCATTTCTCTCTCTCTCTCTCTCTCTCTGTTAAATAGAATTTCATCTATTTATGCTGTTAATTAATGCGTATTTCCTTTGAATTGTAAATTAAATCATCATCGTCGTCATCATCATCAATATGTATTCATGTCCGTAATGCTTCATTTAACAAAATTATAACAAAATCGTGAAACATTTTGTGCAAATGTTGATTGGTTGTTTGGTGCGTCATTGCGTCGTTCATAATATTATGAACGTTATTTATACGTTTTAGTATAAATTATGGCAATTTTTACCTCTTAAGCGTAAAGTTGACTTACGCACGACCATAGCAAAAGCAGAAAATGTAAATATTTATGGAAAACGCGACAACAATTTATGCTCCCAAATTTTCCATCCTCATTTACCTCTGTGCGGAGTGTAATGAATTTATGAAACAAACACAATTTTCTACCAAGAAGTGAAAGTGAAAATTTATGCGGCCGACAATGTCAAACAGTGTGCGTTTTGGGGGGGAAGTATAATAATTGTGCGAAACATATAATCAAATGGGGTAATTTTGTGTTCTACAAATTATCTGTTCTGCATATAATAGAACTGACCACATATAACATTTTATAAATCGTGGCTTCGTTGCTAGACCGATACTCAATTTTGTGCTGTATTTGGAAAAAAAGCGTGTCAAGTCATCTCAATGTGACACGTTTTCTAAAGCGTCCCATTGATCATTTATCAAAATTCCCAGATATATAAAATTTCGGTTTTGTTGTTTCTTATTTTTAATCTTATGTTTACGTGAGCATTTTTCCTCGTGCCAATCAGGTATTTTGTCTTTTTAATATTAATTTTCAGGTCATATAATTCCCTAATGGAGGTCAGTTTGTCAATCAGGCTCTACAGGCCAAATGTGCTGCCACCCAGTAATGTGGTGTCTTCTGCACCTATTCTTTCTTTCTAGGCGGACTCATGAAATATTTTCTGGAAATATATGTTGAATAGTAAGGGTGACGGAGTATATACCCCTATGTGACTCCTTTTTGAGATTGCGGTCAGTTAGCTCGCCATTTATTTTAATCTGTGCTGATTGGATTCAGTATAGATTTTATATGCATCTTATTTCCTTCACATCCCATTTCAATGGATCTAAAGATTTCCATTAGTTTGTCATGTTGGAGGATATCGACGGCTTTTTCGTAATTAATAAAAAAACAAAAAACACATTTTTATTAGCATTAATAATGTCTAAAAACTCAAAATCTTAGTGAGCATCAATTTTAGCCGTCATTTCAATTATACAGGGTGGCGCACGAATCGTGCTGCTGTCAACTGTCAAGGGGGGCAGTTATTTAAAGATTTTGAAGGAGTTTTTTTTTACTAAAAATTAGTTCCAGTAAGAAGGAGCAAGTGCAAACATAGCCAAATCGGTTATGGCAGAAACTCCACTTTCCGCTGGGCCCCGAAGTCACCTAACCTGACTGCAGCAGATTTTTTTATGGGGTTATGTCAGGCTAGAGGTATACAAAACGAAACCAAGGAATTTAACTGAATTGAAGCAATCTATTAAATCAATAATTAAGGCGATGCCAACTTCCACCCTTCAGGCTGCAATGAATAATTTTCTGATCAGATAAAGCATATGCGTGAATGAGAATAGAGGTCATTTATGGTCTATCATCTTCAAAACCAATTAGTTACATACAACAAAATTGAATTTTCTGTACAATAAAAAAAAAAAATAAATGAAATACATTGATTAAAAAAAAGCTATTTGAATTTCTTATTGTAGCACAATCGCTGCTTCACCCTGTTCATCGCAAGAAAATGCAAAAAAACTGTGTGGAAAAAAATTCGATTTTGACACGCAAAAAGAAAAAAATTGCTTAGCATTTTTTTTACTAGTTTGGCGCATAGTTTAATTAAATCCCCAGTCGCTCACTCTAATCCTCATACTGCCATCTATCTCTCACTGTCTGTCGCGCGGACTCGTTTGTATTCATTCGGGCATACATTTGTTTTATATCTTTCAAAGGAAATGACAGCTGTCAAATTTTGTTTATCACTATTAAACAGCGAAAAACTCATTGAAGAGTGCGAGACACTCACATCCCAAAGCGTGTGGTTTTTGCAATACTATTTTTGTTGTTGTTTGTTATTCTAATGTTTTTCCCTGTTCATCACGGTTTCCCTTTGAACCATTTTAGATTTCTTCGAGCATATCAATTTTCCAATTTGTTTAAAATTTTTTTTTTCGACACTGTTTAGCAATTTCCAATCGTCGGCCTTTTGAGTAACCGGAAAAACACGTGTCAAGTGGAACAAGTCCATCATTCGTTTACTCAACCCTTTTGTTTTGTATTTTGCGTTAGCAGAAGTTCTCTTCTACTTTTTCTTTATGTACACTTGTTTTTTGTTAGAGACGAGAGGAAAACAGACAGACGTAATGATTTTTTTTGACATTTGTGTCAACAATTGGTCGATTTTGATCTATTTTCTTCGATTTCATTTAACATTTGGAGCAAAGTGAACAAAATCTAATGCTTTTTGTTTTTGTCCGTTCGGTGATGCAATTGCTGCCGCTTATTTCAGCCTTGTACTTTTTGAAAATTTTACTGCATTAGTTTAAATATTTTTAGGGATTTACCTAACGTTTAAGTGTTCATAAATTTGTTTCTTTTTATGATTTGTAGATTTTCAATATTTTGTATTTAATAACACTTAAGTAAACTTCCTGTTCCAGAGTATTATACAATGATCGAATAAAGTGTTCGTATCTTCCGCGTGTGACCCTGAATTCTGAGTTTCTTAAGTGGTTCTAAAATTGCTGATAATTTCATATTTCATTTCAAATAAGGAAAGGCAGTACTCTGCTTATTTACTTACAGAGTTATTTATATACAAATTTGTAATAATAACTTGGAATTTTGTTGGAATGTTAATATGCTCAAATAAAAATTAAGTTATGATTATGCTATCTAGAGAGGACGTATCAGTAAATATCGACACATTAATATCCTCTTCTGCGACGTCGTGTTGGGGCGAAACCGTGTTGTGTGAGGCTATAGTTCAGCACACAAATGGGGCCTGCTTTCGCAGGTGTTCAAGATGCAAGACCTACACGAACATTTTTCCCATATAATGAAATAAGTGCAGTTTCTACAAAACGGAAAAGAAAATTTATTTATATTTATCTTTTTTTCCCCGTCGATTACTCAACAACTCCAATTCTATTCAATTCCGTATTCATATGCCGCACAGCTGTATGGAGTTTTGAACAGCATATTTCGAACTATATTTGAGGTTTCCTGTGTAAAGAAAAAAAAGCCAATTCCCTTGAATCTCATGAATGAGGCATGGGAGAGCTTCACGCTTTCAGTGAGCCTACACGCATACTAGTTTTAAACTGTAACGCATACTATTTTTAAACGAACATCACAGTTTGAGAAGCATTTACAAGACTTGTCGATTACTCGAAGTGTTCATCAGACACGTCGAGTTGACTGCCGCTCAAATTATGATAGGTGGCCGTTAGGGGGGTTGGACCTGCGATCATGCGAGCGATAGCCGCGTATACTAATCATCGCGCCACGATCGGTTTTTGTATAATGATACTAAAATATAACTCTCAAATTTTTATATACAGTATTCATTTATCAAAACCGCTGGTCTGTCAGCTATTAAATACCAGTCAAGTGTTATTTATTTAGTGAAAGATTTGCCATTTACGAATATGGCTTGTTGAACAACCGAAGAACGCATAAAAATAGTTTAAACTTAATACAAAAATAGTAATTCAAACTTGAGAACTTTTCGTGCATTACGGGGTGATTATGGTCATCATAATCGCTCTACTATGCAAGGAATTGGCAATATTGTAAAGAAATTTGAAGAGACTGGAAGCGTTATAGGTGTGGTCAGGTCTGTGAATCATCGCAATGTATGCACTGCCGAAAATATCGCTTCTGTTAGCGAACATGTGGCGGATAATCCGAATTTCGATTCAGAGCGCTATGGCCGTATGATAAACGACTTTTTTTTGGGTCTGCAATTAATGATTATAAACTGGACGATATGTGGTTTCATCAAGACGACTTGGCTTTATTGCATGAGCAGTTTCCAGAAAGCGTTATTTCATATTTTGGTGACGCCAATGAGCCACCAAGATCATGTGATTTACGCCGTTAAACTTTTTTTTGTAGGGCTGAGATAGCACCCGAAATGTGGGAAAAATTGCTCGAAACTATCTCAAAAGGGTCCACCGCTGCAACAAATCCACAGGCGGTTATTTAATTGACATTGTATTTCGTACATAATGGCATGGTCCAAGTATTATAATGAAACAAAAATTTCATCGTCTTTAAAGCTACGGAACTAGTCTCTACACGTTGTTTCACTTCTAGCTGCATTTCCGTAAACGCTGTGAAGCTGTCGATGAACTTCAGCCGCCGTTTCCTTCGATTGGAAGAGAAAATCAATACTTCCCGCATGTGACGGTTATTTGGCACAAAACCATACATATTCACACAGCCAAAAGAATATGACGTCAAAAAAAAATTACTATTATATTGAGGCGGTATATTTCTCATACGCTTAAGCTTGGCTCATGACTTTTAGGTTATGGCAGAATCAACTAGCACTTACAGCTGACGCTATCTATTGGCGAACAGCAGAAACTTAGTTGTGCATCTAATATTGTGGTTTTCATGCAACCCTCTTGTGTTGGTGTTTCAATCCGAACTAAGAATTAGAGGTCATTATAAATTTTAACTAACTTAAATTATTTATTAGGTTTATAAACAACGGTATTAGTTAAAAGTTTTTCGGTGAAATTGAAAAGTTGTATCTATTTTAACTAATCCAATGTGTATATATGTGTACTTGCCATATACACTCATGAAAGTATGTATGTCAAAGTTAGTATAACTTTGGCCTCGGCTTGCCGTCACAAAGTCTGGTAATCTGGATTTTACAAAAACATTGTGAAATACTCACTTAGTCCTAAATAATTGTCATTAACTTAGATTAGTACAAGGTGAATATTTAGGGAACGTACAATGTAATTTAGAAAATGGTAAATTATTACATTTTGAATTTGAGTTTTGTTGAATTTTCTTCAACATTACGGTAAATATTACAGTAAAGCTCAAATAGCTATCTATTATGCTGTCGTTTTTATTTTTCTTCAAGGTGTTAAAGATATAAAATTTAAATACAGTGGAACTTCTTTAACTCGAATCACCATTATCCTAAAATAAAATCCAACTTATGGAGAATTCGAGGAGATTTCGAGTTATGGAATTGCATATGTACATGTACTGTACATTTGCTAATTTTTAGTCTTAAGAAAACACACGCCCTGCATTAAAATTCAATCAGTTTTATTTTAGACATACACAGATATATTTATTTAAAATATATTGTTATTTTTTGCTGAATGAGTTCTTTTCTGTCGTGAGTATGTAGTAACTCTATTTTATTTAGCGCTTTATAGTGCTCTTCGTTTGTATTTTCATTTGTTTGTAAATACAAGTATAAATTGTTTAAGGAATCCTCCACAGTTTTTCTGGATGGTTTTCTAATAACTTCTTCCACTGAACCCTCCTCATTACTATCTGATAAGCTTTCAGTATGAGTTATTAAATGGTTAGAGCACTGTTGGACTATATCGTCATCTGTAGGATAACTTGATATAACAACATCATCATCAACTTCAATGTAATCGAGAAGAGTCCCATTGTAAGTTATATGGTTCAAACTTAGCCAGGCTTCATAGTTCGCTTCCACAAAGTTGAGATCTTCATTACGATTGCTTAAGAACATTGAAGGTATGTCATTCTCTTCGGGAAAAATTCGACATACAGAAGCTTGTGCCATCATTTTTATTTAAGTTATGGAGAAATTCAAGTTATGGAAGTTCGAGTTATGGAAGCAAAACTAAAGGGAATTCACCACATAAGCGCTCTTGACACTAGATTTGCTGTTATTAATCGGTATTTCCATTGTCGATATTAACATCAATCCATTATCGTAGCAATAAATTCTCTCTCTGGGAGGCTGAATTCAGTCATTCATTCATTTTCGGAAGGCTAAATTCATTCACAATTATATGTATGTGGATTATATACGAAGGAAATAGATTTCTGTAAATTAAAAGTGTTCTTTGTTTTTATTTTGTAATCAAACTTTAGTCAATGATTTTTGCCTAATTTGTATACTTCCCTTTTCAGAATTAATCTTTAGTGCCGAATTTGGACGAAGAAATAAGGCAGAAATTCAGAAATCGATTTATTTCCGTTGATAGCAAGCGGTCCAATTACAAATTTCTCAATTAGTGATTGTTTTTGAAATTTCAATAGCTTTAAACAAAACATAGGATCACGATATTGAAAACAGGGTAGACAGTTTAACAACGAAATGTCTGCAACATCATATTAATAGTAATTTGTTCATATCTCAACAATTTTACTTTACAAACAATAACCAACTCTCCAGCAGCAAGTTAATCGTCTTTGGCGATCATCAAATCAAAATGTATTCTTTTTGCAAAACTTACCTGCCAGTGTTATTCCCATATTTTGCGTATTATCACGTGGCAATGTTATTGTGGCATATGTGGTACCCCTATCAGGCGCAAGACCAGAATCTTCTGATTGGGCTGGACTCATGGCGCGATCAACTGAATGATGGAAACATGAAAAACAAAAACACAAAACAGAAAAATTAAACAAAAATCGATATAAATTAAAACAACAATTTAATGGACTATGAAAATTGAAAAAGTTTATAAATAAAATGTTAAAACAAAATACGAAACAAATACGCATAAAATACACAACAAAACCAAAAGCCAATTTATGAGAAATAGGCCAACAACTATATAAAGAATGATATGAAACACATGTATGCAAGGGCTATTGTTTGGTTGAATAGTTGAAGAAAAAAAATCGATGTGATTCGACAGTAAAATATGTGATTGCATTACGAAAAGAGGGTAGACAAATTTCTAGTATTCGCTGTACTATTTTATTGAATTGTACTTTGGCCAACATATTCCTATTACGCATTTCTATATCAAGGAAATACTACCTATGTAGTAATAAGTTTATTGAACTATAAGCGAGTAATTCCAATTGAAGAAACACAAATGTACTTTTCAATTAAAGCCGTTTTTTACTTGAAAGATCTACGATGGTGGTCCCAAAGCTAGCTGACTTGACGTGATGGCTTAAACAAAACAAAAAAAAAAAAAAAAAATTCGTAAAATATATGTTTTAAGTTTCAAAGCGCCACGTTATTTAGTCCTTTTATTTGAACCAGCAAAAGTAAACGATCTCAGTGAATTTGTAGACATGGAAAAAATTAATCATCCTTATGTAATTCAATATTTCCATTTGAATAGTCTCAGTCGAACCAATATTAAAGCCGCGCTAGATTCTACTCTAGGGGGGTCTACTCCTTCGTTTACGACTGTGAAATATAGGGTAGCACAGTCTAAACGAGGCCGTACGAGCTGCCAAGATGAACATCGTAGTGGTCGACTAGTTGAGATGTCCACGCCAGACAAGGTTAAGAAAATCCACAAAATGGCCGGCTGAAGGTGCGTGAGCTAACTGAAATGATAGGCATTTGAAAAAGTGCTATACGTCGTTTATTGACCGAAGATTTGAAGATGAGAAAGCTGTGCGCAAGATGGATGCCGCGCTTGCTTTGGGTAGATCAAAGCAGCGTCGTGAATATGTTTCAGCAGAGTGTTTGACGAAGCCAAATTTTTGCGTTTATTTATAACTATGGATGAAATATGGGTCGACTACTTCACACCTGAGACAAAGGAACAACCAAAGCAGTGGTCTAGATGTAATCTATATGTATATGTATATGAATCGTGTCCAAAAAGGCAAGGACGATTCCATCTGCAGGCAAGGTCATGGAGTTTATTTTTTGGGATGCGCGTGGGATTATTGTTGTTATCTTCAGATAATAATTTAGTGCTAATTTAGTGGAGTGTTTAGCTGATGAAATTATGGAAAGATGACCGCATTTGTCGAAAACCGAAGTGTTCTTTCATTAAGGCAATGCTTCAGTTCACACATCTAAATAAATTAAAGTTTGAATTGAATCACACACCTTATTCGCCAGGTTTTATTGGTAAAAGATCTGCCATCCATGAAGTGGTGGAGTCTGCAGTTGACGGCTATTTTAAGGAATTTTATAATTCTGACTATAATCGTGGTATGGAAACTATTGAATACCGCTGAAAAAAGTGTATCAGGCTAAAAGGAGATTATGTTGAAAAATAAAGACATTTTTGTAGGGAAGGTTAGGATACGTTATAGCGGAATTCAACCCTAAATGCACCCATCTATCATTATTTTAACAGCAGTCATCTCGATGTTTCTGACAAACACTTCAAGTAGTTGAGTAATCGACAAATCTTGTAAATGCTTCTCAAACTATAACGCTGGAAGTCGTCGTTAAACTTTAGATGCTGTTGGGTGGGTCTTAAAATAGGATGCGTGTAAAGCTCACCAAATGTGAGTAGCTCTCCTCATCTCTCTCTCATCCATGAAGTGCAAGAAAATTTGGTTTTTTGTCAAGTCCTTATAAGTAGTGAACAAATATAGCCTCTGGGGAAGGAAGTGCCTCAAAATATTCTGTTCTACAGCTCGGACGAGTATCTAAATTATTTTCTGCATAGATTAGACTTAATTTTTGACTGTAGGTCAAATTTGTAGAATATATACGATACAATATTAAACTAAAAAACAACAATTGACGGAGCCGGACAAAAAATGAGCTTGGTTCATTTCCCAAATATGTATTGAAACATCAGCGAGCAACTGCTCGCATAGCCAGACCGGTTGTGACGGAGATCAAATGAAAACTCTCAAACAAATTAATTAAAGAAACGCCACTTTTCACTGGCCTATAATTTCACCTGACGTGGCTGCACCTACCTTTTTTGTGGAGTTATGTCACGCAAGCGGTGTACAAAATGATATCAAAGAATTTAATTGATTCGAATTAGTACACTAAAACAATAATTGTATGGATTACGCAATGAATAATTTTCTGATCAGGAATCGCAAATGCGCATGGAGGTCATTTAAGGCCTATCATCGTCAAAAGCAATTAGTTATATAAAATAAAATTTAATTTTCTATACAATAAAAAAAATAAATGAAATACATTGATTGAAAAAAAAAATTTTCTTGAATTTCTCATTGCAGTGCAATTGGTTTGCCACCCTGTAGTTATATTCACTTTTTGAAAAAAATTCGGAATTTTGTATCATTTATACGTTAATTTAAGATAAGTACTTCCAATTCAATATATTTAATACCGATCATTTCAAGTGTTCGCGCAGTTAATGAAAACTATTAATAACGTGTAAAAATGTGAGAATATTTCATAGGAGATTCGAGCCACGCAAATGTGTCATGTATGATAAACCGGTATCTCGTCTACGATCACTGTGGGCCCCAGTCCATGGTGTACTTTAAAACTTGTAAGTTTTAGCCGAAGCAAATCCGTATACGGATTATCCATTTAGTGGTCTTAAAACTGCCGGTCTGGCAAGACTGCCAACTGTTAAAAACCTGTTATCTGAAGTGTTATTTATTTAGTGAAAGGTTTCAACAACCGAAGAATGCTCAAAAATAGTAAAAAATTACTACAGTGGTGATTCAAATGTGGGCACTTTTCGTGCATTGTCATGGTCATGATCATGGTCATCATAATCGACCTACTGTGAAAGGAATTGGCAGAATTATACAGAAATTTGAAGTGACTGCAACCACTACAGGTGTAGTCGGACCTGTGTATCATCGCAATGTACGCACTATTTAAAATGTCTCCTCTGTTAGTGAAAGTGTGGCGGATAATCCGAAGTTCAATTCAGAGCGCTATGGACGTATGATAACCAACTTTTTTTTGTTCTGCAATTGAAGATTATGAACTTGACGATATGTGGTTTCAACACGATTTTGGCTTTACTTCGTGACAGGTTTTCAAAAAGCGTAATTTCACGTTTCGGCGATATCAAGTGGCCACCAAGATCATGCGATTTGTGCCGTTAGACTTTTTTTGTCGGAACTACGTCAAAGATCGCGTTTGCTTAGATAATCCCCAAACGTTGGCGTATTTGGAAAGCAACATTCGTCAAGTAATCGCCGAGATATCGCCCGAAATGTGCGAAAAAGTGGTCGAAAACTAACTCAAAAAGGTCTACTACTGCAAGCAATCCAGAGGCGGTAATTTAAATGACACTGTATTTGCCACATAATGGCAAGATCCAAGGATTATGATGAGATAAAAGCTTCATCGAAATTGTAGCTTTATGTGTGGGTTATTTGACTTTACTTTTGAAACCGAAGAATGTATAAGCGGGTATAACCAAGTTTTCTCCACAAATTGAGCTTATTCAGTGTATCGAAAAAGTGTTTACGGAAGTGCAGAAGAGTTTATCTTCAAATGCATAAACTGTTTTCCAATTTTTAATAATATTAATTTTTTATTTTTATTTATTATTTTAATATTATTTTTTTTTTAATATTATTAATCGCATTCGTAAAAGTTGGGAAAAGAACACTCCTGGTATTCTGTTGCTTCGCCAGATAATTCATTTGCGTTTGTCCATCGGTCCGTCTGAACATTTATCCACCCGCCTGACAGTCTACTTTTTAAAATGTAATTCTTGTCATCTTTTCAACACCCGGTTCCTGGTTTTCTTTTACCGATGAAAAGAAACAATGATTGATTTATTTCCCCAAAATGACCCACAAACCAAAAACAATATTTTCGCAAAAGCAGAGCACAAAAAAACGCAGAAAAGATGCCAAAACATATGTGCTGGAACACAGGTCCATCCAATGCAGCTGACACTTTTCCTCAGCACTTACGGAAAAATACACACACGGCAGTGGGCCGATCGAATGGTACAGTACAAGTGCCCCGCACGGAGAGTAAAGTGAAGTGCATTGGTGTGCAATGAAGTGGAGTGGAGTGACATGAATGAGTGAATGAATGAATGTCCACCCGCGGTGCGTGCATAATGTATGCGCTCACATCATACACCATACGAGTCCACAGCTAGAAGCGGTATGCAAACACAATGGATATAGTAGAGTATGATGTATTTGGCTATCTTCAAAAGATCTTAATGTAAATTATACCACTCTGAAATTGGTCATGCATTGTGTGTTGAATACGCCGAGGCCGCTGATGTTTGTTGTTGTTGCGAATTGTTCAAATTATGTGTAGGATCAGGCGGCTGACAACAGCTACCCCACTATCTGGCGTACGCCATAAACTGCCATAAGCTGCCATACGTCATTTACTGCTTTACAAAGTAGCAGCACATCAGCAGCAACAGCAGAATGGATAGCAATTTGTTTTATTATTTTTAATGAAAAAGAATACCGCCACCACCACCACCATCATCTCTCTATGCAAATTGGCAAAAATAAAACTAAAACGACAAATGCTCTGGCATACGTTTTTTCTTTTGTTCTTGACTGTCCGTCCGAATACAGCGCCTGAAAAGCCAGCCTGCCTTCCTTTTTAGCGCTTTGATGTTGCTCTTTGTTTTTTCGGGGAAAGTGTTGAGTAAATTAAATAAATTCAATTATGGTTTTCATTACACGTTTAATTGTAAAATGCTTATGGCAAATTATGGTCTCCGCCAAAAAAATACTTCTATGGTTTTGTAATTTTTTGCCAAGCAGGCATAAAGAGCAAGAAAAGCTGAACAATTTTCATTAGTATTCAGTAATACTTTGAAGTGGTTGCCTCACCGCATCGCCAGGCGTTTAAAATCCTTTTGTCACCTCATAAATGCTAAACAAATAAACAGATGTTATTCAACGATAGTGGTTTAGATGTAAAATAAACATCAGCCCTAAAGGCGATAAAAATGTTCAATAGTTTTTGTTCTTCTTTTCTTATTGCAAAATAACATATTGCAAATATCATAAAACTTAGAGTTATGGGAGTTTCTACGGCGCAAAGATACGGAATGCTAATAATAATAAAGTAAACAGAGAATACAAACTCTCGAAACTGGGAAGACGGGGAAGATATTAATTCTTCTTGGGGATTCTTGCAGTTGTAGGATAGGATTTACATACATTTGAATAATTTTTGCAGCAGAAGGAATGAAAGTATAAATCATTTAAATACGACAAAAAATGTAACATACAGAAGGAAGCATTTAAAATACCAAGTATGTTTTGATCGCATGGGTTTCATGACTTTTTAGGCCGATTAAGTGATGTCCGCGTGTCTGGCTAGCTGACTGGTTACACAGCCTAATATTTTCCCAGATCATAGCCGTGGATTGTAAACAGTACAAAGCCCGACTCCTTTTGACATCTCCTACGCAAATTTGATCCATTTTCTGAAATTCAAATAAGGGTCATCCATTTTTAGGTTTCAAAAGTAAAGTTAAATAAAACACACATAACGCTCTGATTTCGATAAAACTGTTATTTCATTATAATGGTTGGACCTTGCAATTATATACGAAATATAATGTAATTTAAATTGTCACCTCTGGGTTAGTTGCAGCAGTGGATCCTTTTGTAGGTAGTTAGGTAGTTAGGTAGTTTTCGACCACTATTTCGCATATTCCGTCGGTACCTCAAATGTTTTCAAATGCTCCAACGTTTGAGGATTATCCGCTTATACACGGTATTTGACGTAACCCCACAGAAAAAGTATAACAACGTCAAATCCCATAATTTTGGTGGTGAATTGATGTCGTCAAAACATGGAATTACGCTTTCTGGAAACTTCTTAGGCAATAAAACCAAAGTTGGTCGTTGGTGGCTCGTGGCACCGCCTTATTGAAGCCATACATATATTGTCCAATTCACAATCGGCTAACATATGCCCATAGCGCTCTGAATTGAAATTCGGATTATCCACCACACTTTCACTGACGGAAGCGATATTTTCGACAGTGCGTACATTGCATGATGCAAAGGCCTGACCACATCTGCAACGATTCCAGTCTCTTCAAATTTCTGTATAATCTTGCCAATTCCCTATACAGTAGATCGATTATGACGACCATAATCAGCCCGTAATGCACGAAAAGTGCCCACATTTGAATCACCACTTTTGTAGTAAGTTTTAACTATTTTTATGCGTTTTTCAGTTGTTAAACAATCCATATTCTTAAATGGCAAACATTTCACTAAATAAATGACATTTCAGATGACAGGTATTTAACAGCTGATTGCGTTGCCAGATCGACGTTTTTGAAATCGTATTATATATTACAGATTACAGTGAGGCATTTGCAGCAAAAGTTAAAAAAAATTAAGATTTTTACATGCGTATTGGCTTTGATAAGAGATTAATCCAGGTTTAATCTCTGGCGGTGTTGTTGTGATACAACTTAATAGAGAGATAGTGGACTGTATATGGGATTGGTTTGGAGTTGATTAATTAAGGGCCAATTCTTACGTACCGGGCAGTAAATTCTGGGCTAAAGAATTGGCAGGTTTAGAATAATTGCATAATTTCTCAGAGTTGAGAAATGATACAATTAAATTTAAGATTTAATATAAAGGCTGTCCCAACAAGAATGCAAAATTTAAATTTGGCGCCGGTATCGTGAAATGATAACCAGTTTTTTCGTGCCTAGAATTGAAGAAATGAATGTGGAGGGCATGTGGTTTCAACAAGAAGCCGCCACATGTCATACAGCCAAAGAAACAATTCAATTGCTGCATCAGTTATTTCCCGTTCGTGTTATTTCGCGTTTTGGAGACCAGAATTGGTCGCCTAGATCGTGTGATTTAACACCATTCGACTTTTTTCTTTGGGATTTTTTGAAGTCGGTGGTTTACGCGAATAAGCCGACGACGACTCAAGCCTTAGAAGAGGGAATTGGACGCCGCATTAATGAAATACCGCAGCATTTATGCAAAACTGTCATTGAAAATTTCGTTAAAAGTTCGCGTGTGTGCCAGCAAAGCTGCGGCGGCCATCTGCTCGATGTGTTGTTTCATACATAACCTCATTCTGTCTACTTTACGATATAATAAAGTTTTACATTTTTTTTTTAAATATCTGTGTTTTATTTAAAATTTAAATCTAGAGTTCTTGTTGGGACACCCTTTATATAAAATATATAAAAAGAAGTACAGATAGATAGAAAAAATGCAAATGAATTAGAGTTAATTCAATATGTTTATTTTTTGAGATTGAGATGCAGATTTGATTTAATTGAGTGGCTGATTTTGAATCAGCAATTTTGCTGGTAACATTTGATTTTCTATTTTCCATTTTTCATATTTTCTTCACGGATATTTATCGATAATTACTTAGATTAGATTTGGATAACTTAAATGAGTGCGCCATCTTTTATAATATTTAAATTTCATATTTTCATTAAATTCAAAATTAATTCATTAAACTTAAAAGTAAGTATAAACTTGGAGGTTTATACAACATATAATTAGGCATTAATTTATGATTCGAAATATTTGGACTCACTAAATATTGCATTTGGTGAGGTAATCTCAAATACATATTTGTACAAATTCCGCCTTAAGACGATAAAGATGGAAAATTTGCCATCCCTTTTGTAGGAACTAGAACATTTTCTTGCGAAAACCGTTAGGTTTCACAGGCTTTGTGGGATGATGCCGAGTCGTTTCAACAAAACCATTAGTTTCTACTTAATTGTTTACCAATTAATTGTTTGCCAAAGCAACAAAGCATGGTTCAAAGTATTTTCACGTTTGATTTATCGATTTAACTTTACGTCCTTTTGAAAAAAAATGCAAGTTGATTTTGTATAGTTATCTGAAATCTTGCAAATTATGTATATTCCTTGTCGTTGTTACAATGATCCAAGTAAATCCTTCCAAGTGTTCGTAGCTTGAGCTAGGAAGTTTACATCTAATACGAAAATATGTCGTATTGATATGCAGGTTGAGCATTGCGAAAATTCTATAAAAATTAAAAATTTATAGATTTTCGTTTAACAATTTTATCATCTATTTTTTAATTAAAAGAGCCTTCAAAGTAATCCCCCTCAGATATAATACACTTATGCCAGCATTTCTTCCAATCCACAAAACACTTCTGAAACGCGCGTTTTTATATCGCCAACAGGTCCTGTTTCGATTTTTCTTTTATGTCCTCAATCGTAGCAAAACGCTTTCCTTTCATCGGTGTCTTCTGTTTTGGGAAGAGGAAAAAGTCAGCGGGAGCCAAGTCCGGTGAATATGGTGGTTAAGGCATGATTGCGGTTTTGTTTTTGGCCAAAAACTCACGCACAAGCATCGATGTGTGAGCTGATGCGTTATCATGGTGCAAAATACATGATTGGTTTTTCCACAATTCTGTGCGCTTCTGACGAATTGCTTCGCGCAAACGGCGCATAACTTCAAAGTATTATTCCTTTTTGACCGTACGACCTTGTGGCAAGAATTCATGATGCACCACGCCATTGCAATCGAAGAAAACAGTGAGCAAAACCTTCACATTTGACCGAACTTGACGTGCTTTTTTTTGGTCTAGGCTCTTCTGAACGCTTCCATTGGGATGATTGGCCTTTGCTTTTAATGCCATGATTCGTCACCAGTTATGACCTTTTTGAGGAAATATGGATCGTCGTTGACGACGTTCAACAGTTCCTGAGCGATGTCCATGCGACATTGTCTTTGTTCAAAATTTAGCAATTTTGGAATAATCTGCGCTGCCGCACGTTTCATGCCTAGAACATCCGTAAAAATTGCTTGGCATGAGCCGAACGATATGCAAACATCATCAGCAACTTCTCTAATAGTGATTCGACGATTATAAAAAATCATTTTCTTCACTGCTTCAATGTTTTCGTCGGTTGTCGACGTGCTCGGGTGACCAGGACTAGCATCGTCATTGACATCTTCTCGGCCTTCCTTAAACCGGTTATACCACAATTGAAGTTGTGTTCTGCTCATAGTAGACTCGCCAAACGCCACAGTCAACATTTCAAATGTCCTTGCACATTTAATTTCATTTTCTACACAAAACTTAATACCATTTTTTCGAATAGTAAAAAATCTAAGACCACACCAAAACACGACTAACCCTTTTATCTGTTAAAAACAAACTGACAATCCAAAATGGCTGATATTGTCAACATACGAGTACATAACAAACATGTATACCAACATAACAGAACAAAAAATGAGAAAATCGAACATACGTAACTCACGAAATTTGAAAATAACGGTTATTTGTTGATCACACCTCGTATAACATATTAGAACACGGTATTTCCGACACTCTCATTCGTCTTGTCAATATGTGGTACATCGTCCATAATGTTATGGCCTGTAGATATCACAAGTGAGTAAAACTTGTCCAACAGGGAAAAGTGAAATGAATGAAATTCATTCGTAGTGAGATCTACGACAAACTCAAAATGTAATGCGGTTATATTCGGAGTAGAAGCTCACACAATTATAGGCCACAACATTGCTTGTTAAATGCTCTCACTTGCGAAATTTTCAGGAAGAGATCATAAAATTAGGCAAATGATATTTCAAAACCGTTTCATATAAATGAAAATATTAGTGTGCATTTGGTTTCTGATTGTCTCAAATACTACAATTATGTACTCAAAAACTAAGGCAATTTATATACATTTTTGTCATTGATTGTCTGACGTTGTTACTTCGGATCTTCGCAATTCAAATGTATTTATTCTATACGTATTTAATGTTTTACATGAAAATTCGATTTGAAATCAATGTATTTTTTTCTCCCATTCATTCACATCCAATTTAAAACCTTGCATACGACCTTCAATTCCACAATTCGTAGAGAGGCCACCTCTATTAAGTGAAACTAGAAATGAACACAACATTTGCCTTACAAATTCCATAAGTAATTTTAAAATATTCCAATCTGGAATTTGTAAAATGAAAATATTTTAATTGTGAATAAATTAATCATATTTTCCCAATTTGTACGCTACAACTCGATTGGCTCTCGATGGATTGAGGGGGTGTTTCAGTCAGATAAACATTTTCTGTTGTCTTGCAATAAATCTTTGAGTTAGCACATGGCAAAATGTGTGCAAACTACATAGAATATTGTACATAAATTATTTTTTTTGAAACGAAATTAGACGTTTAAGATTGTTTGTCTGATATTTTAAGGGGATAAACAAATATCTAGGTCTGGTTGGCATAATGGAAGCCGTGTGAGATTGTAGACCATTACAGATGTAGTCGAGGCACTTTTTTTTTTTTTTTAATAATTTTTTTTTGATAATTTTACACATTACAGCTATTACAAGTGTAGGTAGGTGAAGGTTTATGTTGAAAAGAAAAGTTTCTATCCATTGGGTAATATGATGAGCGGCGTGAATGTTCAATATAAAATGCAAATTGTTAAAGGAATTTTAAACAGATGATTGATGATGTTCAATGTACAGATATTTATGATATGCTGAAGGAATGAATGTTAGCAATCAATCGACATATCACCCACTACTCAGCATCACAGCTGAGCAATATCGGGTCAGTATAAAAAGAATTTTCATATTTCGCACAAATAGTGCTACAAACACAATGTCAATGGGGGCTTTCATTTAAAGATGTTGAAGGAGTTCTTTTTACCCTGAACTGCATCAAAGACATGTGCATTTCAACAGCATTCAGTTCCAGTAAGATGAAGCAACTGCAGACACAGCTAGACAGGTTATGCCAGAGCTCCAACGAAAATTTCCAAACAAATTAATATCCAGTATCTCCACTTTTCGCTGGCGCCAAAGGTCACCTAATCTCACTGCACCTGACTTTTTGATGAGGTTATGAATTAAGGCAGTCCATTAGAACAATAATTGAGGCGATTTCAATTTCAAACCTTCTGGCCGCAATGAATAATTTTCTGATCAGTTGTCGCATATGCGTGGATGACCACATGGAGGTCATTTATGGTCTATAAACTTCAAGACCAATTAGTTATATAAAATAAAATTGAATTTTCTGTGCAAAACAAAAAAAAAAAAAAAAAAAAAATGAAATACATATACATTGATTAAGAAAAAAGTTACTTAATTTCTTATTGTAGCACAATTGCACTGTATAAAGACAGAATTCAATTTTAAAATTGAATTCAACATTTTTAATTAAAAATTACAGCTATTGTAGGTGCTAAAAATTATAGCAAAATCCGCAAAATAAAAAGAGTCGCTAATAAAGATAGGACAGACTATTGAGGGAGTTAAAAAAACTACTGAGATATCATTCTCAGTAGTATATCATTATATCATCCGCCAACATCTGTATCTCTTCCTCAATAAAAAAAATTTGCTAAAGTGATTCATTATGATAAATTATAGCCAACCAAAAACTGTGAAAGTCATTCAAAAAGAATATAATTTCCACCACTTCTAAGGATGTACATAATTCATGCATATTTACCGCTTCCAACAAAACACTTTTAAGCCGCTACCAAAACAATTGTAATGAAGTACTTGAAAACATTGGTTCGATTCTTATTCATAATCTCTAACAAGTAAAACAGAACATGTTAGTATAAAATACTCCAAAATCTATTTCCTAAGGGACATAACATACTCCGAAGGCATAATTTTTGATAGTCGGCTTAAAGAAGCTTCATTTAAACTTTTTGTTAAAAGCACTTGCTAATCCTCCTTTATATGATGACCGATATGCTTCGTTTGTAAAAACTTTTGTAAAGACTATAAATTTATAAATAATTTATATATAATAAAATATAATTTTGTAAAAACTATAAATACTCAAAGACTAAATAAAGCATATACGAGGTGTGATAAAAAAAACGTTTTTTTTTCAAATTTCGTGAGTTACGTATGTTCGATTTTCGCATTTTTTTCTGTTATATTGGTACACATGTCTGTTATACATATATGTCGACAATATCAGCCATTTTTGTCAGTTTGTTTTTGACAGATAAAAAGGTTAGTCGTGTTTTGGTGTGCTCTTCGATTTTTTACTATTCGAGAAAATAGATCAAAGAAACTTTATTAAGTTTTGTGTAAAAAATGATGAATTGATGAATGAATTAAATGTGCAAGGACATTTGAAATGTTGACTGTGGCATTTGGCGAGTCTACTATGAGCAGAACACAAGTTCAATTGTGGTATAACCGGTTTAAGGAGGGCCGAGAAGATGCCTATGACGATGCTCGTCCTGGACCGAAAAAAGCACGTCAAGTTCACTTTTTTCTTTGATTGCAATGGCGTGGTGCATCATGAATTCTTGCCATAAGGTCGTACGGTCAATAAGGAATACTACCTTGAAGTTATGCGTCGTTTGCGCGAAGCAATTCGTCAGAAACGCACAGAATTGTGGAAAAACCAATCATGGATTTTGCACAGTGAAAACGCACCAGCTCACACATCGATACTTGTGCGTGATTCCGTATTCACCGGACTTGGCCCTCGCTGACTTTTTCCTCTTCATAAAACTGAAGACACCGATGAAAAGAAAGCGTTTTGCTACGATTGAGGATATAAAAGAAAAATCGAAACAGTAACTGTTGGCGTTACCAAAAAGGGCGTTTTAAAAGTGTTTCGAGGATTAGAAGAAACGCTGGCACTAGTGTATTATATCTGAGGGAGACTACTTAAAAAAAAAAAATAAAATAGAAATTGATGAATAAATAAATACTTATTGAAAAAAATTGAAAATAACGGTTTTTTTGATCACACCTCGTACATTTCTTGCTATCAAAGAAAACTATGTCATTAATGTCCGTTTCCAATATTATGGGTTGCAGTTAATGATAGAGGGTGTATATGCTTCGACGCTATGGAACAATACATAGGTGCCTTTCCAGTTCAATGCCTACCTACTGGTGTTCTTGTGGAAAATACCAAATTCATGGGAATCTACCAGCAGATTTTGTAACAAAAACAAACCCTTAAGATGCTTTTTCGAAAGCAAATTTAGTGCAATTATTTATATTGAGGCTATAGTTTTCAATGGAAGATTTTTCTGACGAAATATTCTAAAGAAACATTTTCTGGAACAAAAAACAATTCTTTCAAATAGAAGAAAATTGCAACTAAAGATTTAAGTTTTCATTACACCTACATCACTCATAAATGTATATAGAAGAGGCATCATAAGATAGTGTTTCTCTTCTATGGCAACCCCATGTTAGTTTTATTGGTGATCACGCAATTTTCCACCACCTCCCTATAACAAAATATGATGAATATTCGCTTCCTAGGTTACAGTTTTTTCTTGCTGGGAGGTGATTAAGACATTCTGCTGTTTGTGTTTCCTTTTTGTGCACTTCATTGACATCGATTGATACAAAAGTGATACGATAACAAGAAAAAATCGACATTTTATAAAATGCTCTAACTTGATAACATTGTGCCAGCTTAGAAAGGAATTTAAGAAAAAAGATAATTAACCATTTGGTTAAACGGAAAGTCGCCTAATTCCCTATACAAAATTAGGCTGGCATTACTTAGTTTACCTGTCGTTTTTGCTAACTTAAAAAATGTTGATCCCTTAGAATTTTAGAAGTTTACTATGCTAACGTTACACGTGCATATACAATTAGAATTATCTACTCCTAAAAATCATGTCGCATGCCATATGCTAGTTGTTCTATACCAAAATTAAATTTTCATACTTCTGCAGGAAATGGATCCATTTTTCAGTTTCAAAAGTAAAGTTAAATAAAACACGCACAAAGCTATGATTTCCATGAAACTTTTATTTCTTTATAATGTTTCGATCTTGTCATCATATAGATCTATATCATTTAAATGACCGCCTCTGGATTGGTTGAAACGGTGGCTCCTATTTATATAGCTTTCGAGCACTTTTTCGCACATGTCGGGCAGTATCTCGGCGATAACTTAACGAATGATGGTTTTCAAATGCTCTAACGTTTGGGGGTTGTGCGTGAAAACACCGTCTTTGACATAGCCTCACAAAAGAGTCTACCGGCGACAAATCACATACTCTTGGTGGCCAATTGACGTCGCCGAAACATGAAATTATGCTTTTTGCAAACTTCTCATGCAATAAAGCCAAAATCGGTCGCGTTGTGTGGCTCGTGATACCGTCTTGTTGAAACCACATATCGTCCAGTTCATAATCTTTAATTGCAGGCTAAAAAGGGTCAGTTATCATATGGTCCTAACACTCTGAATTGACGGTAACGGTTCCTCCAGCATCATTTTCGAAACATACTGCCCAATGACGCCTACCATAATCATGCTGCCCAATGACAGAACATAATGAGCACCGAACACTTTTGCCTAAAGTAATAACTTTTCCACAATCACTTCTGGGTTCTTCGAAACCCATATGCGACAATTTTGCTTGTTGACGTAACCACCGAGTTAAAAATGGGCTTTATCCTTGAACAAAATTTTATTCGAAAAATCGGCATTGAAAGCTTATTGCTGTAGCACGCAATCAGCATATCTGCAACCTTGTAATGGTTTCATTAGTTAGAATCTATATGAATGGAAGTACAAATCGAAATGTAAAATAAGCCACAATGGGACGTATGATAGACCCAATTGATGAGAACACCGTGGAATTGACAAATTCGGAGTATCCGCCACACTTTCACTAACAGAAGTGATATTTTCGGCAGTGTGTAAATTGTGATGATGCATGGGCCTGACCGCATCTGAACCACTTAACACTTCTAGTCTCTTCAAATTTTTTTATAACCTTGCCAATTTCTTGTACAGTAGGTCGATTATGACGACCACAATCACCCCGTAATGCAAGAAAAGCAGCCACCACTTTTGTAGTAATTTTAAACTATTTTTATGTGTTCTTCGATTGTTAAACGATCCATATTCGTAAATGGCAAACCTTTCACTAAATAAGCAACATGTCAGATGGTAGGTATTTAACAGCTGACAGCCTTGCCATACCGGCGGTTTTAAAACCAATAAATGAGTAATCCTTTACAATGAGTTGTAAAATATTTGAATACTTTTTATACTCTTTTTATATGCGAGTACACATGAAATCTCGTGTTGCCCTTAACTATTTTCAATTTCTGTTTTCTTTGATGAGTCTTATACAGCTATTTTAGCTTTCTATTTAGTCATAGCATATTCTGTATGCAGGTGTTTATTTGGCAACACTTTGGCCACAATAATAAGGCATTCACGCTTATTTCTTTTAAATAGTAAGTAGTGAAATCACGAAAAAAATCACGATACGAGTATACACGCACTAATTATTTATTCTACAAATTGTTTATACAAATCCTGCTAAATTTTTGGGTGTATTCACAGCCACATAAATAATCAAAAGCATGGCAAGACGAGCGAGTTAAGTAATTAGGAAGGGCGAAGGTTGTCTAAACAAAAATGTACTAAATTCGGCCATCCCCCCTTCCCCGCGCTATGACCACGTCACAATGTGAATTAAAGCCTCATAAAGTGCTATGAGTACGAACGATACTTCCAAGTATGTGGTAATATTTTCATTATATTTCCCGTAAAGAGAAAAAAACAAAATGTGAACTTAAAGTAAGCAACGACAGCCAACGTGTGTATCGAGCAAGTCCCATTGATAATACTAGTAGTTCATACAATGTTGAGGCTTCTTCTTTAGCATTTTCTTTTTGGGATTATATTCGTTGTCGATTTTTTGTTGGTGCGCCGTGTTACGCTTCATTAAAGCATCCGCTTTAGTTGATGATGTTTTCGTACAAATGTTATATCTGCGTGTGTGTGTGTGTGTTGTGAAAACTTTGAAAGTATCTTAAAAGTATGGAGGAATATAGATAATTAGGGTTGGTCTTTAGGTGGTTGTAGGTAACCCTACATTTGGCCACTACACTTTTGCCGATATTTAACAACAATCTGTTTCAGACTTCAATGAGATACCAATACTTTAATCTTTCCATACCTTCACCCGAAGTAATGAAGGTAAAATCGTTAGATGGGACAAAATTCCAACACCTAAAATTGGCCGTTTAAAATACCAAAAATCTTTGATCAAATACATTTTATGACGATTTAGCGATGTCCATCCATCTGTCTGGCAGGCATGAAACTGACAGAAATCTTTATGAAATTTTTTAAAATTTAGCAAAGCATAATATTTTCACAGATTATAGCCCGATGTTGCAAATGGATTATATCGGTCCACTATCACCTGGTGCCTCCCGTGCATATTGACCGATTTTCCAATATTCAATGTCTTCCCTATAACCCCTCATCCATAGCCGGTAGCAACCCACATTTTTATACGGTGCAATGTTTTTGTCTTCAATTCTTAGTAAAATTTGATTCACCCTCTTCTCTTCTTGACTTCATTTCTTCCAATCGACTGCACTAAATTTGGTAAAATTTGGTGCACATTGAACGATTGCCAAAGTAGAGCGTTAACATGAAAACGGGTCGCATTGTCACGTTCCATTTCTGGTACCTCTCATGCAAATTGACAGATTTTTCAAAATTAAATTGCATTTCTTTTACTCCTCATCCATAATCGGCAACAACCTACATTTTGGTACGTTGCAATGTTTTTTTTTTTATTCCTAGTAAAATTTGATTCGCCCCGTTCTTCCTGGTACATCCCATACAAATGACCGATTTAACCCATATATTCCTGACTTAATTTCTTTCAATCGACTGCGCTAAATTTTTTCAAATTTGGCACACATTGAACGTTTGTCAAAGTAGAGTCTCAAAATGAACACGGAGCACATTGTCACGCCCATTTCCGGCACCTCCTGTACAAAGTGACCGATTTTTTAAATTTTAATTTATCCATCTATAATCTGTAATTAGTTATCTGTATTAGTCTACATTTTCAAACATTATATTATTTTATAATTTTCAACAATATTGAAAAAGTCGTTCAAATTACCCCTTGTACCCCTTGTGAAATTGACCGATTTTTCAAAATTCAATTAATCGTCTATAATTTGTAATTAGTTAGCTGTATTAGTTTAGATTTTTATTCATTACGTTGTTTTATTATCACAATTACAATTTATTATACAATTCTCTACAATATTGAAGAAAAATCGATCAAGTAACCACGCCCATTGCGGTGCCCTCAATACAAATGACCGATTTATCGAAATGCAATTAATCGTCTATAATTTGTGATTAGTCGGCTGTAGTAACCTATGTTTATTGTATTATTTCATAATTTTTAAAAATATCGGAAAAAATCCATCAAGTAACCTTATGGTACACCCCATACAAATTGACGGATGTTCCGAAATTCAGACAATGGTCTATAATATGTAATTAGTTGGCTGTGTTAGTCCAAATTTTTATTCATTATATTGCTTTTCATTATTGCAATAACAATTTATTTTACAATTCTCTACAATTTTGAAGAAAAATCGGTCGAGTAAATTGACCGATTTTATCGAAATTCAATTAATTGTCTGTAATTTGTTATTAGTTAGCCATATTAGTCTAGATTTTTATATATTACATTATTTTTATTATCACAATTACAATTTATTTTACAATTCTCTATAATATTGAAAAAAAAAAAAATCGATCAAGTGCCATCCAAATGACCGATTTAATCCATGTACTTCTTCCTACTTCCACATCTTCCAATCAAACCAAAATTTGTCACATGTCATGCATTTAATAACCCAAATTTTGAGAACAAAAATAGGCGACGTTGTCACGCCCCGAAATTTTATCTTCCGCTGTAATCCATTATTCATAGCTAGAAATGCCTTAAATTCTCTTCGATTACAATTGCGTTATAATACTGGGTAAAATGTGAAAAGATCGACGGAATAACCACGCCCTCTCTTTCTTACAAATTACCTTATTTCACTTATATATTGTTAGATTCATATCTTTTATTCAATTGCTCTCTATTTATTAGTACTATAATTGAGTTCTCATCAGACATTTAGGTTGTACGGCAACGTTCCTTAGGGTGCCACACATAGAAATTGCCAGATTTAGCAAAAATCGATGGTTAATCTACATTTCTCAAGTGGGGACGACTTCTAAAAGTCACAATTTTGCTTCATTTAATTTAGAATTGTTTTTGCAGCAACACAAGAGGACTTTGAGTGAAGGTATGTTTATGTAAGTCAGTTCACCTGAATTTTTTGCCGATTTGTTCAATAGATCTGGCTAAGTTTTTTATATGTCTGTTAAGAACAAGTGCAAAACATCAATAATTATTTTATTAGGTGCGCATCTAAGTTCCCGCTGTTTGACAATAGATGTCGCCAGCTGTACGTGTTAGTCGATTCTGCCATAACCTAAACGTCATGAGCTAATCTTAGAAATAAGGTAAACATACCGCTTCGACACAATAGTGATTTTCTTTTGACGTTAAATTCTTTTGGTTGTGTGAATATGTATGATTTTGGACCAAATAATCGTCATATGCGGGAAGTATTGATTTTATTCTTTCAATCGAAGAAAACGGCGGCTAAAGTTCATCGAGAGATTCATAACTTTCACGGAGATGCTGCTTTAAGTGAAACAATGTGTCGAGATTGGTTCCGTCGCTTTAAAGACGATGATTTTAATGTTGACGACCGTTCGCATGAAGGAAGGCGAAAGATATCCGAAGACACTGAATTAATGGCATGGCTTGATGAGGATCCATTTCAAACGCAGGTAGAACTTGTTTCAGTGTTAGGAGTTACACGTCAAGCGAACATCTAAGCGATTGCATGCGTTGGGAATGATTTAAAGGCGGGGAACTTGGGTTCCTTATGAGTTCAAGCCAAGAGAAGTTGAGCGTCATTTCTTCGCCTGTGAACAACTGCTTCAGCGACAAAAGGGATCCACGAAAAAGTGATTCTTTAGCATGACAATGGTCGGCCTCACGTGGCCAAGCCCATTAAAACCTACCTGGAAAAGCTGAAATGGGAAGTCTTAACCCATTCGCCATATTTTCCACATATTCCTCCGTCGATTATACATAAATTTAAATATGTGAAACATTTCGATCGAACCTAATGATTATTTTTTGCGTCAGGTGCAAAAAACCGAGCTTTGATGTAGTCCGCACGATTCGGAATTATACACGATTTTCTGTGCTCATTCTATACAAAATTTGATTTTCAAATAAATATGACTTGACAAATGATGTTTTTATTGCTGTTTTTTGCCAATGGAAATGATCTGCATTGATGCGGTCCTTAGACCACCTCACATTTCTCGACAGGTCAACCGCGATCCATTCATAAGCAAAAGTGGCGTTTTTTGGCTACATATTCGTATATTTTTGATATTTGTATACATTTTCCGGTAACAAAATAAACAGAAAACATTTCCTTGCAGCCACTCATGTGTAGCCTCTTTATCTCTTATCGTGTAAAGAAATCTTTTAAGCATTTTCCTTAATGCGAAACTTTTCTCTATTCTCTTGGATTCTTTTCTCTGCGCACTTTTTGCCATATTTATTATTCTGGCATATCCATTCATTAATTAAAACATTTTGTATTGGTTTCGCTGTTGTTTCCTATATGTAATTTATTAGTTTATGTCATGTTTCTGTTATCTCAACTTGTGTTTCTTCTTTGTTTTCTTTTTATTTTTCTCGTGCAGATTTTTATTGGCTATCTGCTCTCCCCGGGGAGGCCCTATAAATTCAATCAAATTAATTACATGATGTCTATTTCATTTTACGTAACGATGCATTGAAATTCTATGAATGGATACGAATGCATAGAAGATATTCTGTATTCACTACTATGTACAAAAACGTATGAAATACGTTACGCTGGGGATCTAATTTGTTTACGTCAATTTTATTTAAAAAATTTGATGGATTTATTAATTGAAATCTTCAACAAACAGCGGTGGTGGCTCTTTGCGGGTAGTTTATTAATACATCATCATTAATTACAGACGAATAGAAACTTTCAAATCAGAAGCTGAAACAGTAGCGGCGTTCAAGAATTAAAAATAGAAAGGGTTTGGAATTTGATACACAAAATCAAAAATATTCAATCAATCTTAATTAAACGATTTTTGGGTTTTAAAAAAATACAGTGATCATAATTAAGTTGAGATTTGGATGCTACCATAACTCTTGAATATTAAAAAATTCAATCATCCAAATCAATAAACTACATGAAAGTTCAGTTTCCTTTAGGCTTCGATATTACAAATGTATCTAAAGCATATTACAAATTTTATTCTGTTTCATATTCGAAACAACAATTAACTTGGTATATTGATTCGTTATTTTCTAAAACGAAATTACAAACCTAGAATGATTTTGTTTCTCTGTCAAACGTAACGTAAATTATATTTTAATTCGAGAACCTGATATGAAAACATAGCTTTTGCAGTTTCATTTCTTAATCTGAATTAGAACTAAAAAACTCAAATGTAGTTTTGTTTCTTGGCAAGGAAAAACTGCCCTCGTCAAATTACGAAAGGCAAAACTGCTCCAAATAATTTATCTTCTGAATTCATGGCACCAGGCTCTCCGAAATATTCACAGCTCCTCTAAGTTTTTGTGTTTTTTTTTTTTTTTTTGAGCTGAAAAATTTGGAAATTTCATAAATTGAAACAGAAACAAAAATGTTTCTAGTTTCCTTCCGGATGTCTGAATCAAAACAGAAATTGTTTGTAATTTCGCTTTACATAAAACATAAACAAAGTTTAATATAATTTTGATTCAGTTGTAGGAAACAGAATTATAATTTGGATTTCAGAGAAGCAAACCAAAATTATTTTTGGATTTGACATCATTTCGGTGACGGTCCCTGATTTAAATATTTCAAATACTCCAAATAATTAAAATATTCAGAATATCCAAAACATTCTAAACATTCAAAGTATTCAAAATATATACATTGCTCAAAATATCCAAAATATTCAGGATTTTTAAAATATTCAAAGTATTCCAAATATTCAAAGTATTCAAGGTATCCAAAATATGCAAAATATCAAAATTATTCAAAATATTAAAAATATTCAACATTCAACACAAAACATTCAAAATATTCAAAAGATCCAAAATATTTAAAACATTCAAAATTACAAAATATTTAAAATATTCAAAATGTTCAAATTATTCAAAATATACAAAATATTCAAGAAATTCAAAATATACAAAATATTCAAAACGTTCAAAATATTCGAGATATTCAAGGTGCTCTAAATATTCCAAATATTAAAAATATTTCAAATATTCCAAATATTCAAAGTATCGAAATATTCAAAATTTTTAAAATATTCGAAAAAATCAAAATATTAAAAATATCCAAAATACTCAAAATATTTAGATCTTTAAAATGTACAAAATCTTCGAATTATACAAATTATTCAAATTACCCAAGATATTCAAAATATACAAAATTGTTTTGTGTTTAGTTGAGTCTGCGTGTTGGAATTTTGTTTTTTTAAAGGTTGATTGAAAAGAAGGATTATGATGTTCTCGCAATGCCAGGCTGTTTGTATAGATATTTTAGATTTAGCCATAGACCTACATCATCCCCATTATGTTTGTGAACAATTCATCATGTCTTTTACATGCAAACATCATAACTTAGTGAGAATTTCTTATTAGTTGCATAGACTCGAGAAATACCACAGGTGTTCCTACTTATTCGCAAAAAAAAATATTCGCAAACTTATTTTCCCCGTTATTGTTGTTGGTTGTGAAAGCAGCCAAATTTCATATTTTCCAAATTTTGAAATACTGTCAGTATTCCAAGTACTTTTAACATTACAATCTTTTTATATATTTCAAAAGTATTCCGCCCGCACATTCTAAATGTTTTGAATATGTCTCATATCCCGCAATAACTTTGTAAGATATCCACAATATCTTCTAGGGTGGAGAAGACTGATCCATTTGAAATGCGAATATCATCAACAAGGTCAATTTTATTGGTAGAAGTTGCTGATCGTCCAGGGCGCTGCCCGTCTTCAACTTGCTCTCGGCCTTCTTTGAACTATTCATGGCAATTTTCACACATTTCCTTCCGATAAACTCTGCTCACAAAAGTTGATGCAACTTCCTAGCTCAAAAAAATAACTAAATATGAAAATTGATCAATTTTTGCGTTGTACAAAACCAAACGTGACTCATTCACGAATGATATTTGTGATATGTAATTCGCTTAGTAACAAATATTTATTTTTCCCCTAATTAAAGTTGGAAACTGGCTTAATTTTTTTGGCACTGTAGTATTTCATGCATTTCACTTTAATCGTTGTCAGGGCAATTAGTGTCGAGGGCACATTTTTGTTTCCGAAAAGTCACTTTTTGTTTACCGCCTGTTCAGCCCGTTACCATACCAAAATATTTGAAAAATCGCCTTCTAATCGCACATGCTTCTAATATTCCCATCTTCAGCTCCTAAAAATTATGTGATGGTACCATTTTTAACTCGCCTTTTTTATATTGCAGTGCAGCTTTAGCCGTCTTGTTGTGCCCGATGGTCTGTTAGTCGGATAATAAAAAGTGAGCTAGTAAAGCATTCCAAGCTTCTTTCAATTCTCTGAAAAATTCTAAATATTGGGCACATTTGATACATTTTAAATATCCGAATTATACGGAATGTTCAAAATATTAGTAATATTCGAATTACAGTAATCAAAATATGACAAATATTTTATTATTATCATATTTAAAGTCTCACATTTCAGATACGAATGCGATCCCAAAACTAGCCAACATGACGCGCAGATCTGGCAGTAGTCTGAAAAAAAAAATATTTTGCTGAAAAGTGGCAACCTTATAAAACATATGTTTTAAGTTTCAAGGCGCCACGTTGTTTAGTATTTTTATTTGAGCCATCAAAAGTAAACGATCTCAGTGAATTTGTAAAGACGGAAAAAATTGGCCACCTTTTATGTAATTCAATATTTCCATTTGAAAGATCACAGTCCAATCAACATTAAAGCCGAGCTAGAGTCTACTCTGAGGGAGTCTGCTCCTTCGTTTACGACTGCAAATAATTGGGTAGCAGAGTTTAAACGAGGCCATACCAGCTGTCAAGACGAACGCCAAAGCGGCCGACCAATTGAGGTGTCCACGCCAAACACGGTTAAGAAAATCCACAAAATGATATTCGATGATCGTCAGCTGGAGGTGCGTGAGCTAGCTGAAATGATAAGCACTTTAAAAAGTGCTAAACATCGTATATTGACCGAAGATTTGAAGATGAGAAAGCTGTAGGCAACTTGGGTGCCGCGTTCGCTTTCAATAGAGCAAAAAACGTCGTGAAGATGTTTCGGTGTTTCGATGGTTCACCGAAATATATTCGAATTGTTGTGACGATTTATATTCTTGGATGAGACATGAGTCCACCACTTTACATTTGAGACAGTGGTCTGGAATGGGAGAATCGTGGCCAAAGAAGGTGAAGACGATGCCATCTGCAGACTAGGTCACAGCTTCTGTTTTTTTGGGATGCTCATTGAATGATTTTTATTGCTTATCTTCGGAAAGGAAAAACTGTCGTGAATATTATGCTAATTCATTGCAGCGTTTAAGTGATGAAATTATGGAAAAAGACCACAGACCAACGATTCAGTTCACACATCCACTATTGCGATGGCCAAAATTAATGAACTAAATTTCGAATTGCTTCATCATGCACTTTATTCACCAGATTTAGCGCCCTCGGACTATTTTCTATTTTCAAACTTGAAAAAATTACTTGGTGATAAAAGATTTGCCAACAATGAAAATTTGAAGTCTGCGGTTGATGGCTATTTTAAGGAGTTTTGAAGCTATTGAATATTGCTGGCAAAAGCTAAAAGGATTTCTTTTTGGTTAAAAAATAAAGAAAATTGTTCCCAACTCTTTTGTGTCTTCTTTGTTAGGTCGGCTAGTTTTGGGACCACCGCCGTATTTCAATTATTCTATGTATTCCAAATGCCCATAAAATAATAAACATTCGGGTATTAACCAATTTATGGGTGTTTCTTCGTAATAAAGACGTAAGCGTTATTATTTTCTAAAAGAAAACGTTCGAATTACACAAAACCCATAAATAGTCCCATCCCCCTCCCGTTTTCTACAAAATTTCCATACGCAACGATACTCCTCACCATCCACTTCATCAGACTTTACGACAACTATATTTTTATCTTAACACTCGGCAAACATGCAATTACCAACGATTATCGTCAAATTATCCAAAAAACTGGACGGAAAGTGACATCAAAGTTAAATTCTGCGCACACTTTTTTATGGCGCTGTCTGTCTGTCTGGGCGTCATTTCATTCCGTTTTTAAGTGTTAATGGCGTAAGTGAACTATTTAATCATCAGACTTTAAAGGCCAACAGAAAGGAGTTTTATATTACTCAAAACGCAGCATCTCGCATTTGTGGCGACTATCAGAGGATTTCATTACATTATAAATCCAATGAGATGGCTGCTATAGCTTCTGCTGATACTTAGGAGGAGACATTATAAAAATAGCAAAATTAACTTTGAAAATAGGAGAGAGCTAGCAAAGAGCTGAAAAGCGACTGGGTAAAGTGACAAAGCATCGAAGGAAAATGAAAATACACATATGCAACTGTTGCCTATAAATTAGGTATGAATTCTTCGTTCGCCTTTCTCTCTATCTCTCCCTCTGCCTCTCTATCTATTGCAATCAAAATGCAATGAAACGGAAATTCTAAATGTGCATGTATATATTATACAGGGTGTCCGTCGGGAAGGTATACTACTTTGTTTGTTTACAATTTTTACTTAAATGAAAGAGAATGGATCTTATATTGATAAATATATTATTTAATGTCGGTAATTACGAGTGTGTATGGAATACAATATCAGATAAATGTCCGCCTTTGTTAGCCTCACAAATCCGAACCCTTTTGAGCACATTTTTCATTACATTCTCACACATTTCACGCGGTATTTCATTAATTTCATCACGAATACTTTGTTTGAGTTGCCTTTCTGGTTTGTTTGCATAAACCTTGCTTTTTAGATATCCCCACAAAAAGAAATCCGGAGCAGTCAAATCAGGCTACCGTGGAGGCCAATCAACATCACCATTTCTTGAAATAACTTGTTGTGGAAAGAGGTCCCGCAGTAATTCCATGGTAATCCCGACTGTATGCGGATGTGGCACCGTCTTGTTGATACCACATGTTAATCAAGCCCAAAGCATGCAGTTGTGGCGATAAAAACTTTTCAATCATATCACGATATCGCTCCTCATTGACAGTTACCGTTATGCCGTTTTCAGTTTCAAAGAAGTAAGGTCAAATGATTTCTCTTCACCAAATATGCGCATCAGACTGTCACTTTTAATGGATACAAAGGTGACTGATGGATAATTTGAGGGTTTTCCCAGAACCGAATATTCTGTTTATTCACATATCCATTGAAATGAAAATGTGAAAATGTGTTCTCCTAAACATTTTTCGAACATTTTTCCATAATAAATTTTCCACGTCCCCACTTCACGACTGTCAAATATGAACTGTCAAGGCTAATGTTTACCAAAATGGCGGCAAAACAAAGTAATTAAACCTTCTCGACCGACACCCTGTACGTATACATATACATTCATACATACACGTGTTAACATTCACTCTTGAGAGAGACGGAGGGATAGTTAACATACTATAATGTCTATGAAACCCACACACACAATGGATGAGACTAAAGCTGGCAGAAGATTTGTAGATGTCATTAAGGGCAAAATATAAGATTCTATGAAGCTTCTATAGAAAACAAAAAACTTTATTTTAGGTGAGGTCAAGTGAGCTCACTAAACAGAACTAGATGGTTATAGTAGAGACATTTTACACGATGATATACAAGAAGAGTTAAAAAGGCAGCGATTTTAATCAATTTTTCCAAAAGTACAATTTAGAACATACAATTTCGAATCCGCTTATTATTATACCGAACTTTCTTGAAAATTCCAATCACTTTGATTGTGTCAATTCATCTACGACTAGCCACTATTCTTCACAATTTGTGAAGTTTGTTTTACAAAATTTTTTTCCAAATTTTTTCTCCGATTTCTTAGGAGAATTAGAGAATTACTCAAAAAATATACTAATTAATTCAATTAATGCAAAAAAAAAAAATCACAGAATAGACAGACTTTCCAGACCGGCGGTTTTGGAAAGCACTAAATGGCTAACCCTGTAGAAGATTTTGCTGGGCATACAGATAGCAAAAATGATACAATATTTGCAATATTCGTTTTTACTTGCATATTTTCAAACAAGTTTATGATTGTAAATTTCTCAAAAACAGTTTATGACATCAAACTCTGAATAATAGCTCATAGACATTAGATTTATCGCATAGGTCTCCAAGCTATTCTCTGATATTAACTGGAACTGGAACAGGAAATACTGCACGGGCGTGTGCCTTATAGATATGGAAAAAGCTTTCGACAGTGTTTGGATTCCAGGAATAATATGCAAACTAATAAATTATAATTTCCCCAACCACTTAATAATATTAATACATAACATGATCAATGAGAAATCCGTCATAATTTGTAAAAACGGTTCCGAGAGTAAAGAATACAAACTGTATAACGGCCTCCAACAGGGCACGGTGATGGCTCCTACACTCTTTAACATATATTTATTTGACCTGCTCAATATGATGGAAAATATAATATCTTTTGCTGATGATATAATATTATATAGCCCAAGTGACAAGGTTGCGAAAATCATTGATTCCCTACAGTTATCATTCGATACCGTGGAAAAGTATGCGAAAGATTGGCACATGAAAATTAACACTAAGAAGAGTGAGTCAATTTTATTTCGTCCACCTGTAAATAAATGCAACAGCAATGTCAGAAAAGAATGGAAATCTTTCATGATAAAATCCAAGACAACGAATGAATTAATTAAGGCAGTAGACACCGTAAGTATATAATAATGCCGATATAAGCAGAATAGATAATTTTATCATAAAACTCATTTGAAACCATATTGTGCGATGTACTCGATATAAGGAAAATAATCTAATTAGTGCGCCCTATTATACAAATACGGCCTATATAGAGAACACAATTCAAAAAGGATTTGTACCACCAGAAAGTTTCTTATACCTACATAGTCGAAAGGCTATACAAAACGATGATGGTGTTCAAATTTTCTACCATCATTATCGGAGGGCTACAACAAAGGCAATAAATATCAACGCAGTTAGTGAAACAGGCATACGATTTAACACTTGCATACCTAACAAAGATATTGGCATTATCTCCAGATTAGACACCAGTAAATACTGGTAGATCACTTAACATAAATACGCATTTTTCATGAATTTCCCCTTTTACAACTTGACTCTCTTTTACCTCCACTCAGATATAAACGTAATGTTTTTTTTTCTCCTCTTTAATTTTTCATTACATTACATTTATCATAATTCCTCGCATGGACTACTAATTATACTAAAAAAAACATTAATACTTAAGTATAATAAAATAAGACTGTACTAGAGTCCCCAATATAGGGCGTTGTATAAATTAAATAACATAAGAACTATTGTTTATTTTAGTATGTATAAAATATGATGAACATAAATAAATATTAAAAAAAAAACTATTCACGGAAAAGTTCCTAGTCAATTAAATTATTTGTACACAAAATATTGTTAAAAATCTGCTGTGCATTTCAATTCACATTAACTAATAACATATTTTGCAAAAAACCAGCAGGCCATACGGACTTGATCTAAGATTCATATATGTTCTAAGTTGCAGGAGTCACAAGTTAAAAACAACCTAGTTTGTTTACCAATCATTTTATTTTAAAAATGTAATTATTTTTTCTATATACACAAAAGTATTATATGGTTTTTATCGCATCGTATTAAAACAAACATCGTATGCAAAAATTAGAAGGGAAAAACTTCCACAATGATGAACCACAAATTATGAGTGTAATAAGACAATATGTGAGAACTCCAACGTCCTTCCCCTCTTGCTAAAGCCTCTTAGTTCTTCCATAATGGAATCATACAATCATTGGAAAAATCTAATTTTAATTGTTGTACCTTTAATTGCTTTCTCACGCAAACTTCTTTTATTTTACTTTATTTATTTTATTTCATAGAAATTTGTTAATACAACCTTCTCATGTATTGAGCACTAATTGTCTAGCTTGGATTTAGTTATAAATGAAGAGAAAACTGAGCTTAGAGCATCAATATTAAGAAATTTTGTTTTATTAAGAATATGAGGACGTTAACATTTGTAAAATTATATTCTATGGCCTTCCAGTCCTACCTTTTACTCACCCAAATCCAAATTCAAAACTACATATTTTGTTTGCTGTCGATGTTAAATTATTCAAGTAATTATTGGAAAATTATCATATACATATGCTTGGAAATAATTACAATAAAGGTATATACTTAACTTTTTTTGTGATTATATAATTCTATTTTATTTAATTCTATCACGCTTTAGAAACCCCCTTCTTGCCAGTAATCTATGAAATATTAACCACCGTCGCTTACATGGATATTTATGCGTTTTATGTTTGCTCCTTCCTTTTTCTTCCCTTGTCGCTGTTGTCGTAGTGACAGCTCCTTTTTTGTAATCATAAATTATCATCATTTAAAGTTTGATGTTAAATGTTTCATTACTCGTGTTGATGGTTAAATTCATACAATTCCTTAGGCTCAACTTGTGGTTTTTTATGTTGTCTTGGAGATAACAGGTAAGTCTCGGAAAAGTCAATATTTAAATTTATAAAGAACCAAAAGCAAAAAATTACTATCATAAGACCACAACGTTGCTGTTGGAATCCAATATTCAGTTAGTATTGCCTTATGCACATATCTAAGACTATGAACTAACATTTAACACTACAAGGATTATGGCCCAAATTGATGCATAATCGAAAGCAATTTTAAAATTCTCATTATCGGATTGTAAGAGATCTGTTATATATTTTCCAGTGCAATCTTCTGGATAGAAATAAAGATAGTGGATCGACTTTAAGACAAATAGTGTTCGATTTGGAATTTAGATTATAGAAAATTATCAACCATCCTAAGCGCTCACCAACTTTCTTCACATTCTTCATTCATTCTTGGTATCACGTTCGGTTAAAAACTACTGCTCTTTGTAACAAAATTTTTGGTCTCAAGTCCACAGATGTAAGATTAGTGCCATGAGTCGCAAGTGCAAGTGCAATAAATGCAAAATATAATTGAATGTAAGGTTCATGTACAAGAAGCGTTATAGGACTATCTCAGTCTACCAACCATTAAAAAATGGGATCACAAAGTATTCTTCCAGTGCTATCTGTAAATCGACCATGCTTTGAATACGAGTACATGTGGGGCATTTTTATCTGATGACATTCTTGTGAGGAACTACACTTGAGTTAATTTAATTGGTTTTTCTTGTCTTGCGTGTGTTAATGTGTAAAATACGTTTATGTATGCACTTCACACATCTACATATCATATGCTGATATATCGCCCAGTAGCGGAATCCTTAAGGCCTTCAGTATTGCATAATATCTTCCACTGAACTGGACGATATGCGGTTTCAACAAGACGGTACCACGAGCTACGCAACATGACCAATTTTGGCTTTATTGCATGAGAAGTTTCCAGAAAGCGTAATTTCATATTTTAGCGACGTCAATGAGCCACCAATATCAGGTAATTTACGCCGTCAAAATTTTTTTGTGGGGCTACGTCAAAGGTCATGTTTACGCAAATAATCCCCAAAAGTTGGAGCATTTAAAGACCAACCTTCGTCCTGTTATCGCTGAGATACCGTCTGAAATGTGCGAAAAAGTGGCAGAAAAATACCTCAAAGGATCCACTGCTGCAACAAATCGACAGGCGGTCATTTAATTGACATTGTACTATCTTGTACATAATGGCAAGGTCCAAGCATTATAATGAAAGATAAGTTTCATCGAAATCGTAGCTTTATGTGTGTTTTATTTAACTTTACTTGTGAAACCGAAAAACGGATAACCCTTTACCTAATCAATCTGTGCTGAATGTTTGACAAAAACATTACCAGACATTTATTTTAGAAAGAACAGTAAACATTGCAAAAATATCATTCCAAACTCTGCAAAAAAAAGGTATCCTTTTCCTTTACTTCGTTTAGGACTGTGCTTGTATGTGTATTAATTTTAAATTCCAAAAGTGTGAGTTGTATTTTATCTCCATCTAAAATACCGAGCAATTTTCATTGCAAAAGTCACACTTTGATCTTCGATATGTATAAGGTGTAGTAAAAAAGAAATCCATTATTTTTTCATGACGTCGAATGCTTTATTTACCATAGAATGATCCGATTTAGATCAAATTTCCACAGTTTCGTTCGATAACTTGTTTGCCATTTAGAAAGTAATTCCATTATGCTTCTCTCATAGAAGTCCTCAACCCTATTGGTAAAAAAAAACCGGGAAAGTCGATTTTCACAAGTTTCTCTTGAGAGTAGTTTTTCTTCAGCAACATCATTCGCCATAGACAGCAACAGTTAGTAATTTCTTTGTGACGGGTCCGAATGGTAAGGAGAATGCATAGAAATTCCCTAACAAAGCTCTCGGAGCCTCAGGTGAGTCTCTGTCGATGTTTGTGTTCTAGAGTTTTCCTAGCGTTGTCCTGATGGAACACAATTCCTCTCTTATTAGCCAATGCTGGCCGCTTCTGATCGATTGCTTCCTTTAAACAGTCCAATTGTTCACAGTACAGATCCCAATTAAGAGTTTGGCGGTAGAGAAGCAGCACATAGTATGATTCCCTGCCAATGCATCAAAACGTGCTGCAAAACCTTCCTGACCGTCAATAATGGCTCGGTCACCGTTTGCGTTGTTTTGCGCCGCCATTCGACCACTGTCGTCTCCAATCGATGTTGGCGTAAGTGAGCCATATTTAATCAACAGTTAACATCCGCTTCAGATATGGGTCGGTCTTGTTTCGACTCTGTTACGATTTTTAGATGAAATGATTTACAAATGTTTTTTTGTTTTTTTTTTTTCGTCGACTCTTCTGGCATCCATGCAACGAGCCTTTTTTGCATCCAGCCTTATTGAAGTGGTTCTAAATGGTTTTTTTTTTTTTTTTTTGCAATGTCTAAATTCTGATCTACTGCGACGCATTGATACACGCAACTATCGTTCGCATAATGGCAGGTTCAATCCCGAATACAGACTTCTACCATTATTTGAGCGGCGATCACCTGGATGAAGTCTAGCATACACTTCGAGTAATCGAATAATCGACAAGTCTTGTAAATGATTCTCAAACTGTTACGTTCGGATTCGTCGTTAAGCTCTAGGTCTCAGTGAGTGAGTCTAAAATTAAAATGCGCATAAGCTCACCGAATGTGAGAAACATTCCCATGTTTCATTCAGGAGATGAAAGGGAGTTTGTTTTTTAGCTATTGATAATTTCCATTATCCTGCCGACATTTTCGACATTCCAGAACGTGATGCATTTTTGCCATGCATCATGTATTGCTCGGACTATATTTGGCGTTTCTGGAGTATCGATTTTTAGCGACGCTCCACTGTAACAGTCTAAAGGGCTAAATTTGCAACTCCAAAGCGGACAAAAGATATCGCCCAGACAAGGTTTGGACTATTTCCAAACCTAATACCCATAAGATTGATCGTTTCCTGGGCTGTGCGACATTCTGATAAAACCGAAGGTCATTCAAGCTCAATTTCAGCTCAGTAAAAGTCGTTGATCATAGTTCTTTAGCACTCATCATTGACCGAAATGAGATTTTCAGCATTACAAAATTTACGGCAAACTGTTATTCTTCGTTGATCGACAATTTGGCTTCTCGACAAACATGTGCATATTTTTCAATCCCCAGATTCGACAATTTTGCCTTTTGACATATCCGCTGAGATGAAAAAATGACGGAAAAGATGACGCTGTTGTTATGGCCAAACTGAGACCAGAGTGGGCCATCATTATCCTCAATTGCTGAGTTAAGAGCAAAATCTCTATGCAAAATTCTCATCAGGCTGGTGTATGAAACGTCGATTTGTTAATGTAGATTCTCACTCGATATTGTGGGCTTCAGTTGCACATTTTCGGCTACAGTAGTTATAACCTCGTCTGTTCGCACCGTGCCATATAAAAGGAAAGGGCTAGGCCTTGCACTCTTATGTCGTTTTGATGAGCGCAATGCCTCTGTCTTAGTCTCCAAATAATTGTCTGAAGAAATATACTCCGCTACTGAGCAAATGTTTGTTGCAAGTTCATCCCTGCGATGTTGCATGTATGTTTGTGCACTGTGTAATACCAGAAAGTGCAAAGCAGTGTTTAGCAAAGTCAACGCAAATCCCTTTTCGGCGAGCCGAATTTTACTTCAGTAATGGCTGGCTTTGTTTTGTTGATTCAACAGAAAAAAATTAACTTAAATTTGTAGCACTGTCACAAATTTCAGACATATTTTCACACCATATAAAATATTATGGACAAGAAATAAGCAATAAAAAGAGAAACTGTATAGAGAAACATTTTGCTTTAACTGAAAAGAATAAAAATGATATTTTTGTATGAAATCTTTAGAGAATTGTGGACAGAGAACTTCTATAGTAAATACATTTTCTTCCAGTGACATCAAAGAACTGGATGTTTGGCATTGGTTAATGCCAAAAAATTATCCAAATATTAAAGAACCGGAAGTGTGCATTGTTTGATGCAGAAACATGCAAATATTAAAGAACCGGAAGTTTAGCATTATTTGATGAAAAAATATCGTTTTAAATCCGTTTAATGTATTATATCATGACACCGTTCTAGCAGTAAATTAATATTCTAGGCACTATTTTTATCCGGTTTTGGCAATCTATGTCATATTTCATATTTGATGTGATTTCTTCACTACTGCTGTCTTTCGTAATAAACAACTTTAAAAAGTGCCTTCTTTATATTTGAACCACCCTCTGCATATCCATTTCTAGATGTTCATCATTACCTTTGCAGGAGGGCAAACCTGAATCTTGAAATTTATATTTTATTGGCTATATCTTCTATAGCCCTGCTCTACCATTGTTTCCACAACAGCAGTTTCAGTTTTAAATGGACGAGTCGCGTACTTTTTTCTTTTCCTTGTAGCTTCCTTAAAACAAAAATCTCAATTTACTGCAGAATTACTTTTTCAGTTCTTGTGCGAGAGCGAAAAGTGTCTTTTTAACCAATTAATGTCGAATGTTCAATACATTGCCACTGTACAGGAAGAGAATCGGATTAAGGGCGATATGCTGTAGGAATTTGGAGAATTCTTTGGCCACCAGCTTTACGATGCATATCTTAGCTGCAGGAAGTGATTAAAGAACCTACCTCTGTGCCATAATTGCTAGAAAATGAGACCAAAAGTATGACCATTTCTTTCATGGCATGACCATATGAAAGTATATGCAGCGGAAAATCTGAAATTAAATTGCTAAATCCTTTTTTATACGAGGAAAGGTTCCAAAACTAACCGACCTAATGTACGAAAATAGATGATGTCAGTAGTTTGAAAAAATATATTTTTTGAAAACTTCCAACTTTAAAAAACATGAATTTTAAGTTTCAAGTTACCGGTCAAGGTCATCGTCATGTAATTCAACCATTTGAAAGGCCTCAGTCGTACCGGTATTAAAGCCGTCTAAATTCTACTCTGGAGGAGTCTGCTTCTACGTTTACGACAATTTGGCTTCTCGACAAACATGTACATATTTTTCAATCCCCAGATTCGACAATTTTGCCTTTTGACATTTTCGCTGAGATGAAAAGATGACGGAAAAGATGACGCTGTTGTTAGGGCCAAACTGAGACCAGAGCAGGTCATTATTATCGTCATTTACGACTGTAAAATATTGGGCAGAGTTCAGACTAGGCCATACGAGCTGCCAAGACGAACATCATAGTGGTCGATAGATTGAGCTGTTCATGTCAGACACTGTTAAGAAGATCCGCAAAATGGTATTGGATGAACATGAAACGGTCGGCTGAAGGTGCGTGAGCTATCTGAAATGATAGGCATTTCAAAAAGTGATATACGTCGTATATTGACAGAATATCTGAGGATGAGAAAGCTGTGCACAAGATGGGTGCCGCGTTTGCTTTCAATAGAGCAAAAACAGTGTTGTCAAAAAGTTTCAGTAGATTGTTTGGCGATATTTCACCGCAATAAAGCCGAATTTTTGCGTCGATTAGTAACCATGGATGAGACATGAGACCACCACTTCACACCTGATACAAAGGAACAGTCAAAGTAGTGGACTGAAAGGGGGAAATCGTGTCCAAGGAGACGAAGACGGCACCATCTGCAGGCAAGGTCATGACGTCGGTTTTCTGGGATGCGCATGGGATTATTTTCATTGATTTTTTTCAGAAAGGACAAATCATCAATAGCGAATATTATGCTAATTTATTGCAGCGTTTATGCGTTAAAGTTATGGGAAATGGCACCATTTGGCGAAAAATGAAGTGCTGTTTCATTACGACAATGCTCAAGTTTCACTGTTGGTGAAATAAATTAATGAATTAAAGTTGGAATTGCTTCACCTCGCACATTATTCTCCAGGTTTAGTTCCCTCGGACCATTTTCTGTTCCCAAACTTGAAAAAATAGCTCGGTGGTAAAGGATTTGCCAACAATGAAGAGGTGGATCCATCCATCCCAGTCTACCGCTTTGACTGTTTCTTTGTCTCAGGTGTGAAGTGATGGACTCATGTCTCATCTATGGTAATAAATCGGCGCAAAAATTCAGCTTTATTGTGGTAAAATATCGCCAAAAACTTTATTGTAATATTTTCACGACGCTATTTTTGCTTCATTGAAAGCGAGCGCGGCACCCATCTTGCGCACAGTTTCCTCATGTTTAAGGCATTACACGTAGGTCAATGTAAGATGTATAACACTTTTTGAAATGCCTATCATTTCAGCTAGCTCACGCACTTCAGCTGATGATCACCCAACACCAGTTTGTGGATTGTCTTAACCGTGTCTGGTGTAGACACCTCAATTGGTCGACCACTATGGTGTTCGTCTTGGCAGCTCCAACGGCCTCATTTAAACTCTGCTACCCAATATTTTACAGTCGTAAACGAAGAAGCAGACGGAGAAGCAGAGAAATGAAGAAGCAGACTCCACCAGAGTAGAATCTAGTTCGCCTGTAATATTGGTTGTACTGAGACCTTTTAAATGGAAATATTGAATTACATAACAGTAACCAATTTTTTCCCTGTTTGCAAATTCACTGAGATCATTTACTCTTGATGGCTCAAATAAAAATACTAAACAACGTGGCACTTTGAAACTTAAAACATATATTTTATATGGTTGAATCTCTTCGGAAAAATACTTTTTTTCAAACTACTGGCACCATCTATGAGGCATGTCGGCTAGTTTTGGGATCGCCCTTCTATAATGGCTGTTAAAATTGTAAAAAATTCATCCATATAATAACGCTCTTACCTTATCGGTACCTCCAATACAAATTTTCTAATTTAACCCAAATATTCTTCGACTCATATCTTAATTTTCTTTCATTCAATCGCAATAAAGTCAGTATAATTTAGAAGTTGCCAGGCGGTTAGTAAATTTAAATAGTTCATCGAATTAAGACTGCAAATAGGTCTATATAGCAAAAATCAGTGATTTAACAAATTATTGATTTGCTTGTTTTATAGCACGAAATCAGAGCATTAAAACTAAGTTGAAAGTACACTTTTATACCAATGCAAAATGACAGTGGATTAAGGCATATGCAAACTGACCGAAATTCCTGTGTAATTTCCAAAATTTGTATGGTTTGTTATCTCTTTAGAGCACATGTTGTGTTTGGAAAAATCATCATGCCATAATCACAACAGCCTTTCTTAATAAATGACAAGACATTAAGTTATAAGACATAAGCCTTAACGCACCACATTATACCATTCACAGATTAACCCTTTTTTGCGCCCTTTCTTTTTTACATTCCCTCCTTAAAAATTAACTTAAAGTGTTCATGAAGTGTTCATTACTAAGAGCCATCCATGGTGTGGTCCCGGTTGCATAGTTTCCAAATGTGTCATGTAATGCTATGTTGGCTGTCCGGACTTTGTGTTTTCCAATGCCATTGTTCTTGTTGTCACTGAATTCATTTAAACAAATTACTTTTTTAGGGTTCCCTTAAACTCCTGTAGTCAGCCATAATAACAAGCGAGTACAAAAGCAGTAGTAGTGATAGCAGTGCGCTAAATATTCAATAAAAATTGTCTGGCCATTCGACAATTTCTGTTTGGCTGCCTTTTGTAAGTGCTTCCAAAACTCGAATTCGTGGCGGCATTTCCTTTGCGAGGTTTTTGTCCCTTTTTTTCTAAAATTGATTTATGAAAAAAAGTCGTCTTCTTGTGGTGGTGGTGGATTTTAGTTTTGCGTTGTTTTTCTTGGCGATTGCTTAAATTTCCATTTTTTTCGCATAATAATCCCTTTAAGAAATGCGATTGCATGCGTTATTTTTTATTGCCACTTTCTGCCATCGTCCCTGCGTTGTCTGTGGCGGGGGTAACAACTAGTGCCGTCGTCCATCGTACCCATTCCATAATATTCCATATTTAAATACCACAAAGTCAACAAGTCATCGCCGGTCGCATCATAAGTAATCATGACGATGGTGTAGGATTTTTGAGAGAGCGAGCAAAAAAACAAAACTGGTGTTTGCAATTTATATTAGAAGCAACTTATCGGTGGCATTTTAATACTGCAAGTAGGAGTTGACATAAGTAGCAACACTGAGAGAAATTGGTGGATTAATATGATGTGAGCAAACCTAACAGAGGCGCGAATGTGGAAGAGGTTACTTTAAATGATGAATGGAATGGATTTTTTCACAAGTATTCTTAAGGGTGGATTTAAGATTCAAGATTCAAGATTTTTTATTCAGACCATAATAATCTAATACAAAAAAAATGTTTTCCTAAGGTTTACAAAGGATTATTGTAATTTGTTTTAAGCAATACATTTATTAATTAATTTTTATTGGCTTTAGTTCTGGGGGAAAAAGGAAGTATTATCTCATATCTACTTACAAAAAAACGATAACAAGAAACAAAAAATAAAGTAAAAAGAGAAGGATATTCATATTAATGTAAATTCAGTTATTAAATATTATTGATTTCATTGAGTTTTATTGTATACCATGTCTTCTATGTCAAGGCTGCCAAACCTGCAATGGTAATACATTACCTTATTATCCTGAAAAATAATGCCACCCCTATTCAGCCGCGCGAGTCCCACAGGGGGGATATAATTATACCCCAGTAGACGATCATCATCCGCCCTATCGATAACTTTCCTAATAAGTGTATTATCCATACGTCCACATATGTTGAGAAAAGCCATCGCAGTCTCGACCAAAAATTCATTAATTCTATCGAAATCCGCAAGATCATATATTAAACTACAGGAATTGCGTCTAATCGTTAAAGGGTGGAAGATTTTTCGGATCTTAAATTACCAACATTTTGTCAGATTTTTAAAGTACAAACGTACATACTTTTTTCTTAACGTTTATACAAGTTCGACACCATTTTAACTTTTGCAAATCTTGATTTCAAAAAATTTTGTTAACATTATATTCTTATGATGCCAGACTGTCTGTACAGCCATTTATGTTTCTGAGACTTTTAACTTAAGGAGAATTTCCTCTTCAATGCACAGACATTACAAGCTATCACTTGTTTTGTATAGCCATTTTAGATCTACCCACGAACTCTCGTCAGCAAACTTGGTATTATGATCGTGAACAGTTTCTCAAGTCTTACGCTTCTGGAGCTCTCAACTTAATGAGAATTTATTCTTGATTACGCAGAAATCACAAGCAATCACTTATGAGAAACATTCGCTAAATTTCTTTCCTTTACTTGTGAGAAGAAAAAAAGAATCAGTTTTCAAACAACTTTATAATGTTGATGCTTTTGGAGTCTGTGCAATCAAAAAAAATCTTCATTAGATCTTATGCAGCTGAAACTCTCAACTTAATGAGAATTTCTTCTTGATTACACAGACATCATTCACATTCACTTATGAGAAATATTCGAAAAATTTCTTTTTTTTATTTGTGTTTAGAAAAAGGCATCAGCTTTCAAAACAACTTTTAATGTTGATGCTTTTCGAATCTGCGCAATAAAGAAAAAATTTTCATCAAGTCCTGTGCGCCTGAAACTCTCAACTTAATGTGAATTTCTTCTTGATTACACAGACATCATAAACATTCACTTATGAGAAACATTCTTAAATCAAGAAAAAATTCTCATTATGATGAGAAATTCAGATGAATGGTTCACAAACATAATTCAAATCTGCTGATGAGGATCCGTGGCCAGATCCGAAATAGCTTACTGACTAGCAAAAAAAGTACATCCAAAGAAGCGAATATTCATCACAACTTGTAGTGGGGAAGTGGTGAAAAAAACCAATGGAATTAACGTAGGATTGCCATAGAGGGGAAGCACTATTTTATGATGCCTCTTCCCTTTATATTCATGAGTGACATGGATGGATGTATTGAAAATTCAAATCAAATTTTCATTGTTTCTAAGAACTGATTTTTTATTGTGTATGGTTCGGCAGGAGCGGGTTCACTTCTGACATATATTTACCTCAAGAGATTTATAAAAGTATAAAAAATAGCGGGGATTAACTTTCGTTTCCAAAGTTTATTAGAGATTATACCTTGAGTCAAATACAGTATCATGTGTGCAGGCAAACTTGCCTTACACGTATGGGGGGAGTATCAGAACTGACTTGAGCAAATCAAATAAATTGTCTAAAGCTCAGTCGACTTAAAGTTTACTCTAAAGCACTCAATCTCATTACAATTGAGAGCTTTACATGTAAACGTCTCAATTGCAGTGGAGATGATAAAGTTAGGATTTATATCTTAGAATTTGCAAACGTGGGTTCTGGGCATAAACATATCGTATTATCTTTATTGTGATTTTGTTTATATTAAAAGTCAGGTTCAAAAAAGAAACCGACCGCAGATCCCTACTTTCTATAAAAAAAAACCAGTAGGCAGGTACTGAATTAGAAGGGCACCTCTACCATGGGCTGCAGTCCACAGTGCTGGAGGCGGACATTCTTAACGACATAAAAATGTATATGCTTTATTTGGTCTCTGAGTATTCGCAGTTTTTACAAATAGAATGAAAATGTTCACATATCGGCCATCGTATAAAGAAGAGTAAATAAATTTGTTTCTAAAAACTTTAAAAGGACCTCCATTAGGCCGGCAATCACAAATTAATTCTTCGCAGCGTATTATGTTCTGTAAAAAATAGTTTTTGAAGTACTTCATTCAAACATACGAGTATTTTGCTTTAATTGCTTGGAATCACAAATGAAAATGAAACGATTGTTTTAAGCTCTTCACTACGGTGGTTTTCGAAGTGGTTTGAAACTGCTTCGTTGGAAGCGATAAATATACTTTGATTGTGTCTTTAGAAGTGAAGAAAATGTGATTCTTTTTGTATGACTTCCATTTTTTGCTGTGAGTAGTCAGTCATTATAGAAATGTAATTCTGCCGAAACTTCTTCATTGAATCAAACTTTGCAAAAAGCTAAAACGGCCTTGAGCTTGAAAAAACATTAGGAAAAATACACAAATCAAACAACAAAAAAAAAAACAGTAACAAAAGAATAATAATGTAGAGCACATATATAAATATAAATATCAAACAAATATCATACAAATTTGATAGATTTGAATAACAAATCTTATGCCTTTCCTTTCAGCCAAATTATGGGGGAACCATCAATGTCTCAAGGTAAGCAGATAAGAAATCCATTATACTCTCTAATTTCCAAATTTTGCCAAATTTTCAAGAGTTAACACGTTTTATACCTTCAAATAAGTTATAAAGGATGCAACAATTTTAAGAAATAAAGTATCGAAATAATGTTAAAAATCTTAAACTTGTAGAGGAAAGCATGGAGAAGGCAAAATCATAGGACTTAATTTTTACAGTTTTTGTCCACCTTCCACCAGTCCTTTGCCTACTTTTATCTACAGTCTTTTTGCCCACCAGTAAATTATTTTTAACCAAACCTGTTTAGACATATCGTAACGATGTCTACTTATACACTCAATATCTAACAACATTTTGTAGGCAAATAATTAGTGTAATTATTTAAATACACTTTATAATATAGAAAGGTTTGAGATTGGATATTAATACGTAGTAGGTAAGCGAATATATGGCCACATCTCATAGTTTAGTTTGCCGCGATGAAAAATTAAATCACTGAAATCAAACAAACCTTTTATGAGTGCATAAAAAAAGCTGTCTGACATCGCCAAGCTATTAAGCGTGAACTTAAGATTGTGTTGGGTAACAGTCGCCGTTTACAGTCGCAGCGACAACTCCAAGGATAACAGATTCCAACGTATTAGTTTCTAACATTGGCTCAGATCAAAGCGAAAGCTAAACTTAGGAAAGCTTGCTTATCTTCGAAGTAGCCGACAACTAATCCAATTTACTTTCTCATCTATTTTACTTAAAGTACTTTAAAAATATACGAACAATTGTGCCATTACAGGGATATACAGAGTTATCCATTCCAGCCATATTAACTAATACGCAACGATACAAAGGCGGTCGCAAAACTAACCGATCTAACAAAAAAAAAAAACACAAGAAGTTGAGAGCATTTTTCTTTATATTTCAACATAATCTTCTTTTAGCTCGATACATTTTTCCAGCAATATTCAATAGCTTCTATACCGTGTTTATAGTAAAACTCCTGTCAAACTCCTTAAAATAGCCATCAACTGCAGTCTCCACCCTTCACTGTTGGCAAACCTTTTACTACCGAACCATTTATTCAAGTTTGGAAATATAAAATAGTCCGACCTAGCTATACTATAAAATAATCCGCGTGATGAAGCAATTCAAACTTTAATTCATTCATTAATTAATCCATCTCAGTAGTGGATGTGTGAACTGGAGCATTGTCTTGATGAAACAATACCTTCCTTTTCGCCAAATGCGGCCTTTTTTCCTTAATTTCTTCACCTGCAATAAATTGGTATAACATTTGCCGTTGATGGGTTTTCCTTTCTTAAGATAATCAATATGAATAATCCCATGCGCTTCCCAAAAAACAGACGACATGGACTTGCCTACAGACGGAACCGCTTTCGCCTTTTTTGGACACGATTCTTCCATTCCTGTCTATTACTTTGTCTCATGTGTGAAGTGGTGGACTCATGTCTCATCCACAGTAATAAATCGACGCAAAAATTCGGCTATATTGCTGTAAAACATCGCCAAACATTCTACTGAAACATCTTCAGTAAGCTGGTTTTGCTCTTTTGAAAGCAAGCGCGGCACCCATCTTGTGCACAGCTTTCTCATCTTCAAATCTTCGGTCAATATACGATGCAAAGCACTTTTTGAAATGCCTATCATTTCAGCTAGTTTACGGACCTTCAACCGAAGATCATCCAATACCATTTTGTGGATTCTTCTAACAGTGTCTGGAATGGACACCTTAATTGGTCGACCATTACGGCGTTCATTTTGGCAGCTCGTACGACCTCGTTTAAACTCTACTATCCAATATTTCACAGTAGTAAATTGTGCGGGAGCAAACTCCCGCAGAGGAGAATCTAGCTCGGCTTCGATTCGGTTACACTAAACCTTTCAAATGGAAATTTTGAATTACATAACGGTGATCAATTTTTTCCGTGTGAAATCGTTTACTTTTGATGGCTCAAATAAAAATACTAAAGATAGTGGCACCTTGAAACTTAAGGCATATGTTTTATAAGTTTACCACTTTTCCTCAGAATAATTTTTTCAATCTACTGGCACCATCTATACGGATGGTTTTGGAACCCCTAATCTCAATTCTTAGTCGCGTTCATTAGGGTTCAGTATTTTGTAAAATGAGTACCATATGAAATTAATACCCGCCATCGCTCTGGACACTTTTCTGATTTCTGATCTCCCAAGTCCGCGTCTGCGTAAATATTTTGACGATAGTCTATTATAGTGCCAACAAGAATGTCGGTTCACAACAAAAATCTTTTTTTCATGAACTTCGATCCGTAGAGACAATCCGAACAAAACCGACTAACCAGTTTTTTCGTTAACCGAATAACCAAAAACTAGAATTTTCAAAATGTAGAATTCTTTAACACTCTAGTTGGAGCAAATTCTGAATAGTTCGTTAATTTAAAACTATCTAATAGCTGAACCCTTCTCTTACTTATGACATTTCAATCCAATTTGTAAGTACAAATATTTATTATGACCACAATAAGAATTGTGTCCCATTTTGTTAATTGCTTGTAAACATTTCAAAATTCTTTGTCATTCTCAATGTGTCGCTCGCAGGCCATGGCCAGCACTGCTTCATCATGTCCTCTTTATGCCAACCTATTTGGTTAAGTGCATAATTGTTTGCAACTTCTTCTGCTCCTGAATGACTTTAAAATCACATAATGAAATGTTAACGCACTTCTTGATCTCTGACAATAAATACTCGTCTCGTTTTTCCCCATTTTTGCATACATTAATGGCCCCAGATTGTTAAACTCAACTGATTTTGAGATATCAAGTGTACGACGCAGGAGACGCAGGAGGAACATAAATATAATAAAATTACACAGTAGGAATGGAAAATAAAGGCTGCAGCGGTGTCTTCATCTCCTTGTACGAAGACAGCAGAGAAAAAAAGAAATGCATAAAATGACGTCAGTTTGGAAAAATAAATACATAAACCATAAACATTTTTCATACTAGACAAACGACGCATCACCACAGAAGCACAATGAAAGCGAAAACTTTTGAGAGAAACTGGAGACAGACAGATAGACATAGCAATGCAGGGACAGATAAAACAGCAAATAAAAAGAAAGAAACAGGGAAAACTGAATGCCTGATTTTACTGAACGAGGACAAAGAGGTGAAATTTAAACAAAAATTTAATATTTTTGATATATGAGTTAAGTAAAACAAAAGATGAGATCAAACATTGATGGCGATGATGAAGGCATCCATAGCTTTTATTCATTTAAAGAGGTCATTATACTTTTGAGCCTTCCATTTAACCCCTTTTTTTATCAGATTGTGTTTATCGAACGTTTTTCTTCCCTGTAAACCATTTGCTGGTGTTATCATAATATTTATTCATATCTTTCGGTTTTATCTGTGATAATTTAATGGTCTTTAATATTTATAATTTAATAAACAAATTTCTGCTTTGAATTATTAATGAGGGTTAACCCTGTTCACGGACACAGTGGCTGGAAAGTGCACATTCGAAAGAGAATTTAATGGATTTGAAAGTTAATAAAAATTCGATAACTCAATATCATTGAAATATTTGAAAAGTTGTTTTATTTTTGAGATCTTAATTAATGGATATTGGTGTCGTTGCCGAATAGTCGTTCAATATCGAATTTCAAATATGCAGAAATAAGCCATTCCAACAAATTTGTAAAACGAATATCTTGCAATAGAATGTGTACCCTGAACTATGTACAAGATAATATTCAAACTTCTTTTTCATAAAACGAATATCTTACTATAAAATCTCTCTCTATAGAATTTGTACATTGAGCTCTACACAAAATGATATTCAAACTTCTTTTTTATTATAAAGTGAATATCTTGCAATAGAATCAGTACACTGAACTCTATACAAAATGATATTCAAACTACATTTTTTCATAAAATGAATATCTTGCTATAGAATCTGTACACTGAACTCTATACAAAATAATATTTAAAATCCTTTTTTTATAAGATGAATATCTTGCAATAGAACTTGTACACTGAGTTCTACACAAAATGATAGTCAAACTTCCTTTTTATAAAACGAATATCATGCAATACAATCTGTACACTGAACTCTATACAAAATAATATTTAAAATTCCTTTTTTATAAAATGAATATCTTGCAATAGAATCAGTACACTGAACTCTATACAAAATATTATTAAAAATTCCTTTTTTATAAAATGAACATCTTGCAATAGAATCTGTACACTGAACTCTATACAAAATACTATTTCTATTCTATTCAAACTTCTTTTTTTATAAAACGAATATCTTGCTACAGAAACTATACACTGTACTCTATACAAGATAATATTCAAACTTCTTTTTTTATAAAACAAATATCTTGCAATAGAATCAGTACACTGAACTCCATACAAAATTCTATTTCTATTCTATTTAAACCTCAATTTTTTATAAAACGAATATCTTGCAATAGAATCAATACACTGATCTCCATACAAAATTATATTTAAACTTCTTTTTTTACAAAACGAATATGTTGCTGTACAATCTGGTCTCCATTCAAAATAATATTTAAACATATTTTTTTATAAAACGAATATTTTCAATAGAATCGATACGCTGAACTCTATACAAAATAATATCTAAACTCTTTTTTTATAAAACAAATATCTTACCATAGATTTTGTACACTGAGTACTATGCAAAATAGTGCTCAAACTTCGTTGAACATCAAGTAGTTGTATTTTGTCAGGCTTATAATCTAGGCTCAATTCTAACAAACAATTAAAAAATTATTAAAGATTATTTATTATTATTAAAGATATTATACATATGTAAAATTGCTATAGACAGGAACGGGTGATAATCACGTACTATCCTGATTGAACACAATTCCCCTCTTATAGGTCAAAATGTTCCGTTTTTGGGTGTTTGCTTCCTTCAGACGACCCAATTGTTGGCAATACAGGTCCGAGTTAAGAATTTTAACCTTATAAATCAGCTCTTAGTAGATGATTTTCTGTCAATCTAAACAAAACATACACAAAAACCTTGTTGAACGTCAGTCCTGGCTTGGCAACCGTTTGTACAAAGCCATCGACCGCGACCGCTTTCGATTGATGCTGTCGTAACTGACCCACTTTCCATCACCAGTCACCAGTCATCATCCGCTTTAGAAATTCAATTCTATAAGGCTTTACATTTTTGTTCATTCAGCCTTATTAAAGTGGTTCCAAGCGGTTTTTTGTAAAATATTTAGGTCCTGAGCAATAAAAACAGTGCTGACACAACGATCGGTCTTAACGATTTAACGATTTTCTATAATAAACCTCCAAGAGAGTGGTCCATTTTTGACATCAAAATTACAGCCTTAAAATTAATTCCATTCAGCCTTCTAAAAGTGGGTTCAAGCGGTTTTTTGTAAAATATTTTGGTCCTGGTCGATCAAAACAGTGCTGGTACAATGGTCGGACTTGTCGATTTCTATTATTCTATAATTAGCCTCCTAGAGAGTGGTCCATCTTTGACATCAAAATTACGGGAACGGAATCGATAAAACGGAAACTGAGCATGAGTGGCTGTTACTGTATCAGGGTTATAAACATTATTTGCGTTTTCAGTAGTCTGGCTTGCATTTTTATGGAAGAAAAATCGTAAAATATGGCGTATTTTCTCTTAGCTGGTGTCCGTTCATTTTCGACGTGATTCCACCCCATACTGAGTCATGCAATCAAAAAACAGTCTATATAGTTCTTTGAGTGTAAAATCTTATGTTTCTAATGCCGCTTAGCTTAACCAGGTCGCACTTAAACAACGCGAGACACAGTTTACTAAATACATCTTTTTGAAATAATAATGGATATCTTTTTAAATATAATTTGTGAAATTTAAGCTGAGTAATAGAAATTTTAGAATCGGATTGTCAACATTATTAGACCTCATTCGAAATGATAACAAAAAGCTTTATAAACAGATTTGATTAAAGTTGATCCCGAACATGGATCTGATCATCTACAAAATGTTGTAGTTCCAATAGAAGTGATTTATTTCCAAAATGCGTTGTTGCCTTTACATCACTAACAGACCCAGTTTTGGCAAATTTATCCATTAATCTCTTTATAGTTGACTCTTTTGGAGCATGATTGTGACCCCAAATTGATCGCAATTTGCGAACTGTAGCCGCAAAACTTTCACCATTTTGGTAAAACAATTTCACAATGAGAATGCGTTGATCATTCGCGTGGCGCTCCATTTTTACTAATCTCGTACCTTCTACTAGCAAACAATATCAATTGTTCAAATGTCAAACAATGACACTTCAAATGGCGCCAAATTCAAATCTTGCGTTCTTGTTGCGACACCCTTTATAATAGACTTTCATTTAGAAATCAAAAAATGCATTTATTTTCAGAACACTAGAATCGGAGTCGTCAAACGAAGATTGTCTTCATACTATAAAAGACTTTAATTTGGAAATCATTAAATTCTGATAAACATAGCTTTGGTCATCTACAAAATATTATAGTTTCAATTGAAGTCATTTATTTCCAGAATACTAAAATCGGAGTCGTCTAATATTCGTCCAACGAAGATTGTCTTCATACTATAACAGACTTTCATTTAGAAATTATTAAATTCTGATAAACATGGATTTGATCATCTACAAAATGCTGTAGTTCCAATTGAAGTCATTTATTTCCAGAATACTGGAGTGGGAGTCGTCCAATATACATCCAACAAAGAATGTTTTTATACTATAATAGACTTTCATTTGGAAATCATTAAATTCTAATAAATACTAAATCGTGTGCTATAATTTGAATTTGTTCTGTCACTGTGCTCTGCCGCCGAAAGTAACCCTTATCTTTGAAAATATCTAAAATGCATGTATAAGCCCAAATAGGGGTGTTTTCCTCGCTCGACTGCCGCTGCGTTCGACGCCCTGGTAATTTTTTTTCCAACATTTTCGTATTAGTAATTATTGATTCGAATGAGGATAAACCTTCCAAATGAAATTGGGCTTAACAAATCCATTGTACGCCTATTAATGCCCTTAGCATATAACACTTCACTTAGGGGAAACCGTTCATTAACTATTTTCATGCATATCTCCCGCACTTATGCCGCCCTAATATCCATCGCTTTCGTTGGTTGACAAATTACTTTTTTCCATTTAGTGTTTCTCGCGTTTCCTTTCGGGTTTTCAATTGATTGAGTGGTTTAACGATGAATTTATTTTTTGGGCTACTATTAAAAGTGTTGATACGCACACAGATTGATCTATATTTAACTCGAAGTGCAGGGGAATGTGTGGAAAGTGTCAATTGTACGTTAGAGGAGAAAGCGAAAGTGCGTGAATTGGTGACTGATTGTATAGAGACGCATGTGACTGTTTGTATTGAAAAAGGATCAATGTTTGTTTAGGTGTAAAAGTGCTCATAAATTATAGTGTATTCAAATGTTATCAGATTTTTGGAAACCATCTGCATAGACACTCGTGTATTTGTTCGAGTGGTTGTTTGACACATCTGTTAGTTAGTCCATCAACCTAAAGCGCCTTGTCTGTCTTTGTTTTTTTTTCGGAATTTTTGGAATTTTTCTTAGCATTTGCATTTGAATTCTGGGTTTTATTTCTGTCTGAATGCATGGCAAAAATGCATTTATTAATTAAGTTTTAAAATGCAATTAAAATTTCACTAATTGCAACTGTCATTTTGCGTTTTACATGAATCTGCAGCCAGTTGCATGTTGCTGCATTGGTGCGTTGAATGTGCAACTATACTTATTTGTCTGAATTTCTTGTAGATTTCATGTTTTTCAAATTTTTACACATCTTTCGGTTTAGACTGTTATAGTTTTTGCTGTTAATATGGCTACCATTTTGGGCTTTAATATTTTCATGCAATTGTTACAACGTGTTGAAAGATAAAATGTCTTCATACCACTTTCACACAATGTGGGAATTTCCATTAGAATTCCGCTCGCCAGAGAATATACTCGCCAGAAAATATACTCGCCAGAGAATATATTCGAAATTTTCCAATATGTTTATGATTTATGAAAAGGCATCTTGGGCTTAAAAAAGTAAACTCCAAACTATTTGGAGAAAATATTATATTTGCCCACCGTTTAGGATGTGGCACAGTTAACACACCGATTTGGCATAATATTATAAGAGTAAAAGACAAATTCATACAGGATATGGAAATGATTGTGAATGAGCAATCGGTTTTGAGAAAGACTCTATCTCTGAGAGGTTTTTTGTGACTTGCCGATTTCTGGACTACTTCAAGTCTTCGTCAACACAACGAGGTGACTGCGGCACAAAGATGTGTTTAGAAGTTCACTCTTCCGCTTAGAACAAACAGGATATGGAAATGATTGTGACTGAGCAATCGGTTTTGAGAAAGACTCCATCTCTGAGAGGTTTTTCGTGACTTGCCGATTTCTGGACTACTTCAAATCTTCGTCAACACAACGAGGTGACTGCCGCACAAAGATGCGTTTAGAAGTTCACTCTTCCGCTTAGAACAAACAGGATATGGAAATGATTGTGAATGAGCAATCGGTTTTGAGAAAGACTCTATCTCTGAGACGTTTTTCGTGACTTGCCGATTTCTGGACTACTTCAAGTCTTCGTCAACACAACGAGGTGACTGCCGCACAAATATGCGTTTAGAAGTTCACTCTTCTGCTTAGAACAAACAGGATATGGAAATGATTGTGAATGAGGAATCGGTTTTGAGAAAGACTCTATCTCTGAGAGGTTTTTCGTGACTTGCCGATTTCTGGACTACTTCAAGTCTTCGTCAAGACAACGAGGTGACTGCCGCACAAAGATGCGTTTAGGAGTTCACTCTTCCGCTTAGAACAAACAGGATAAGGAAATGATTGTGAATGAGCAATTGATTTTGAGAAATACTCTATTTCTGAGACGTTTTTGTGACTTGCCGATTTCTGGACTACTTCAAGTATTCGTTAGCACAACAAGGTGATTGCCGCACAAAGAAAGTTATATAGCCGTACCAGGTATTGAACCCACAATAATAATTTATTAAACCTTAAATTCTATGATAATTAATAAAGATTTTCTGTGTGTTTACATAATTTCTCATAAAATCTACATTTTCAGCCCAATTTGAATCGACAAGAGCTTATTTTCTTACAAAAAAAATGATATCGTAACGACCAAATAAGAAATCTGAAGTAAACATTTCGTTTCATAACATAATTCACAGAAAAACAATTTGTTTTTTTTTTTATTAAAATAATGCCAAACACTTAATAAATTGCTCTTAAATTGATAGCTGGATTGAGAAGTGCTGCACATACTTTGGATAGGATATTTAATTACCCCTAAATTCATAAACATAACTTTAAAAACGGCTTAGTATGTCCGAAAATAATTGCAATTTAGCAAACTCAGATTTGTTCAAAACTCCCAAAAATACAAACTTAGCTATATTTCTAGTGTACTTTTTCTAACATCTGACGACATATTCAGTGGAAAATTTTACATAAGGAATTAGATCAGAATTTTTTTTGGTCTAGTTTTTTACAGCGGATGAAATTTTGGGTGCAAGTTGGAGAAGTACACTCAAAAAATTAAGTTCATAGAAGTTCACATTTTGTACTTTCAAACTTTTGTTCACATCTATAGTAATGTGAATAAACGTTCAAATGTTTAATAAATTGTTTATGAATAATTTATTCCAAATGTTTATAAACTTCCATTTCATTCATCTCACATTATTTTTATGAAAAAACCCATTAAATTTATGTTTTTTTTGTTTCATTTCTTTTTTCATAAAAAAAAAAATTAAACAAAAATATATAATTTATAAATAAACCTGGTATTTCGGGTATATTAATAAACATATTTCATTCAAAATATAACAAATTTAATATTTTATTAATGACAGTCGTAGATGTTTCTTTTGTTGCCTTAATCCTTAATATCGCATCATCTTCAATACTTGTATGGACAGAAGCGCATCGTAGCAATTTTGGGTCCAGAAATCAATTCGTTTAGAAGATAAATGATGACATCACATAACATGCGAATAAGAACATAGTTAAGGTATCATTATGCTGCGTTATTATTATCATTGTACGAGGGCGGTCCCAAAACTAGCCAACCTAACGTATAGACGGTGCCAGTGGTCAAATGATAGGCATTTCAAAAAATGCTACACATCGTACGAGTATATTAACTGAGAAAGCTGTGCGCAAGATGGGTGCCGTGCTAGCTTTCAAGAGAGCAAAAACAGCGTCATGAAAGCGTTTCAGAACAGTGTTTGCCGATGTTTTACCCCAATAAAATCAAATTTTTGCGTCGATTTATAACTGTGGATGAGACATGGGTCCACCACTTCACTAAGGAAGCTGAGTTAAAGGAATAGTCAAAGCAGTGGACTGGAATGGGAGAATCGTGTCAAAAGAAGACAAAGACGGTTCCCTTTGCAGACAAGGTCATGGCGTCTGTTTTTTTATTATCTTCGGAAAGGAAAAACCATCAGCAGTGAATATTATGCGGATTTATTGCAGCGCTTATGTGATGGAATTATGGAAAAAAGGCAGCATTTGGCGAAAAATATAGTGTTGTTTTATCAAGACAGTTTACACATCCACTATTGCGATGGCCAAAATTAATTAACTGAAGTTCGGATTGCTTCATCACGCAACTTATTCGCCAGATTTAGCTCCTTCGGACTATTTTCTATTTCCAAATTTGAAAAATGGCTCGGTGGTAAAAAATTTGCCAACAATGAAGGATGTGGAGTCTGCTGTTGATGGCTATTTTAAGGAATTTGACAATTTTTACTATAAACTGGTTATAGAAACTATTGAATATCGCTGGAAAAAGTGTATTGAGCTAAACGGAGATTATGTTGAAAAATAAAGAAAAAATTTTGCAACATTTTTTTGGGTCTTTTTATAAGGTCGGCTAGTTTTGAAAGCGCGCTCATACAAATCAATTAATTGAATACATATTTACAAAAAAACAGAACATTTATCCTTTCGGGATATTAATTTATAAACTTTTTTGGGTATTAATGAAACTTAATGAATTTATACATTTTTACAAAAAAAGCTTATTAGAATAATGAAAGTCTTCACAAATACAGTGAATCCGAAACAATTTAAGAGGCTATGTGAAAAGTGTTTGTTATTAATTTTTTGATGAAAATATCCTCGGAACATTAGTATATAATGCAATTATGACATCTCCATAAAAGCACACAATTTGAAGCGACTGCACTGAAAATTGTGGCTTGTTGGAATGACAATTGATAAGACAATTATCGGCTTGTTTTTATTATCCCTGGCTCACCCAAATCATATAAATTAAATATAATCAAATTCCAACAAATCTTGTGGTTCGTGAATTGAAGAAATCAAGTTTGATTTTTCCATTTAATTAGGCTGTACGAAGCAAAGTGAACATAATGGCCTAATCCACAAAAACATAAAAATATCAAATTAGTAATATTTTCAATTATGATGATGTTTAGCGGCATATAAAGAGTTTGTCTGTTAATATAAAGGTGTGTTTATTAATAATAACAACAAATTTTGTGGCTGGAACATAATGTGTAAATGTAATATGTATAATATCTAAATTGTGCTTGCGAAGAAAATTACAATTATTTCCATTACACATGCCAGCGGGTTAAGTCACTATTGCTCCTATAGTCCCAAATTAGAACATAGATTAGCTTGGCATAATTTTAATAAGATTCATCCTTGACACAACCACATCGTAAAATGTATTGAAACACCAATAGAAACTTTAATTTTCAAAAGCAATAAAACTAAGTTGAAGCAGACCAACATGGTCCATGTTTAACAATACCTAATATTATACACTATTCAATTCAATTGCAATCAAAGATTGTCATTTTTTGAAAACCACTATATGATTTGCATTTGCATGTAATATCTCAGGATAATGGAAACATCAGCACTAACGCACCGTAATCTGTACACCTTATTGCGATGTGGGTTGAAATAACAAAACTAAGGGTAATTTTTTGGGATGCAGTAATTTACAGATATAAACATGACATAAGAATATACTCGTAATAGGATGTGCAAAGTTCATTAGTTTCCACAGCAAAAGTCTTTGTAATTAAGACTTTGTTGAAGAAATTATTAGGCGCGCTTCTAAGTTCTCGCTGTTTTTTTTTTATTAAAATGGAACTTTTTCGTAACAAAGTTCCATTTTTATAAAAAAAATTCATAAAATGATTCATTGAAAGTATTACCCATTGCTAGCTACTACTTTCCCCCATCTTTATGGCACAGCTCGAATTCAGTCATGGTAAAAATGTTCGCCTTTTAAGGCTATCCATGAAACTACCCTTTCGTTGATGTCGTCATATACAAGCGATAATCGGACGGCGCAATATCTGGAGAATATGGCGGATGGGGTAAGACTTCCCATTTCAGCGTTTTCAGGTAGGTTTTAACGAGCTTGGCTACATGAGGCCGAGCATTGTCATGCTGAAGAATCAGTTATTCGTGCCTGTCCGGGTATTGTGGGCATTTCTTGCGCAGCAGACACATAGAGAAGAAATATATTGGGAGCCGTTTTAAAACAAATCAATCTCCATTTGGGAGGGATTCACTTGGTCCCATGATAGCCCCCCGATTGAAGATTCAAAACCCCATACGCCGAAACTGAAATATGAAAACGCTCCAGATTCATTTGTAATTTTGTTTTGCCAGAGAGTAATAAAACAACTGATATGATGAATCCCCTCTTTGGTAAATTTGCGTATGTATTAGGTGCGCAACTAAGTTCCCGCTGTTTGCCAATAGATGGTGCCAGCTGTAAGTGATAGTCGATTCTGCCATAATTTATACATCATGAGCCAAGCTTAAACATGTGAGAAATATACCGCCTCAACATAATAGTATTTTTCATATTCTTCTGGTTGTGTGAATATGTATGATTTTGTGCCAAATAATCGTCATACGCGGGAAGTATTGATTTTTTTTCTTTTAATCGAAGAAAACGGCGGCTGTAGTTCATCGAGAGCTTCAAAACGTTTACAAAGATGCTGCTTTAAGTGAAACAACGTGTCGAGATTGGTTTCATCGCTTTAAAGCCGGTGATTTTGATGTTGATGACCGTTCGCTTGGAGGAAAACAAAAAACCTTCGAAGACACTAGATTGACGGTATTGCTTGACGAGGATTCGTGCCAAACGCAGGTAGAATTTGCTTCAGTATTAAGAGTTACCCAGCAAGTCATTTCTAAGCGACTGCATGCGTTGGAAATGATTCAGAACCAAGCAACTTGGGTTCCTTATGAGTTGAAGCCAAGAAACGTTGAGCGTCGTTTTTGCCGCCTGTGAACAACTGCTACAGCGGCAAAAAGGAAGGGTTTTCTTCATTGTGTTGTAACGGGTGATGAGAAATGGATTCATTACAGCAATCCAAGGAAAAGAAAGTCATGGGGATTGCCCGGTCATATTTCTAGGTTGTCGCCTCGGCTGAATATTCCCGCTGCGAAGGTTATGCTCTGTCTTTGGTGGGACCAGGTCGGTGTTATTTATTACGAGCTGTTGAGACCAAGCGAAATCATCACTGGGGATCGGTATCGACTTTGCGATTGAGCCGAACTCTGTGCGAGAAATGCCCACAATACGCGGAGAGCCACGAAAAAATGATTCTTCAGCATAACAACGCTTGGCCTCACGTGACCAGGCCCATTGAAGCCTACCGGGAAACGCTGAAATGGAAGGTCTTGCCCATCCATCATATTCTTTAGGTATTGCGTTGTCTGATTATCACTTGTTCCGTTCGTTGGCACACGGTCTGGTTGACCAGCAGTTCCACTTATATGACCACATCAAGGAATGGCTTGATTTGTGGATAGCCTCAAAGGGTAAACAATTTAGCCTTGACGGAGTTCGAGCTTTGCCAGAAAGATGGGGAAAAAGCAGCTGCTAACGATGGACAATACTTTCAATGAATCATTTGTAAACATGTTTTCATAATAAAGTTGCATTTTTATAAAAAAAAACAGCGAGAACTTAGTCATTCAAATATGCTTTGCTTTATTCGTTAGGAATCATAAATTAATATAAAACCAGTATTTTAAGTGCTTCACTACGGTAGTTTTGAAGGGGTTCAAAACTGCTTCGTTGGAATTGATAAATATGCGTGGATTGCTTCGTTAGAAGTGGTGAAATTGTGCATGACTTCCACTTTTTTTACTGGGCTACAACGAAATTTCTGTTATAACTAATCAGGCGCTGAAAGAGGTCAGGTTACCTTATACTCTTTCGCATAACTGAAATTGGACAAAAATTAAATATTAAACATATTAGACGTTGTTTTTATTTAAAAATTGCAAAACAAGCCTATTAAATGTTTGCAAAGGGCACTTGGAATTCGGGTATTTATAATTCAGTTCCCCAAAACTAAAATTTCTTCAACCGGTTTTATTTAAATTGTTAGTGTTTTTGCCAATTGATGGCTACTACTTTAATATGGAATAACCCATCAGTGGATAAATTCTTTGTTACAACAATCCATGTCCTCTGCCTTTTTTGCATGGTTTTGGTCTTTTGCTAAGCATTACTGCATCTTTAATTAACACGTGTCCACAAAAATTTAAATAAAAATTTTGCGTACCCAGGGAATGAGTCTGGCTGGCAAAAAGTTCCAAGCCAAAATAAAACCTCACAATAAAACAGTCTCCCCACCCAAATGAAAATCTATGGCCGAAAGTATAATAGCTCTGCAGAGCCTTACCACGCAATTATAATCCATAAAGTTGTGATGGAATGGAATATGGAGGAATATTTTTAGCTTTTTCGTCGTTCTAAGCGTTGAAATTATGGCATTTTTCAAATGGGACGCTCATTTACGCAAACAAACAACAACAAACGGCGGAGAACAGTGAGGAGTTGAGAGAACCTCACTTTGTAAAAGTGAAAATGGAGGGCGGTGAGGAGTGATAGAATTGTAGGGAAACAATATTAATGATATCAAGAATACAGGGGATGTGAAGTAAATGTGTCTATGATTGCATGTGTTGAAAGTCTAGGGAATTGCTTAGGACGGTAAAGAAGGGAAAGAGATTGAGTGCTGTGATGGCGGGCGAGGGGTCCCTTTGCGAACATTAATGTGTTCGAATGTAAACAGAAAATAAAATCATGCATTTCATTCCCAAACGGCAGCAAAGTCTAGGATGCAACGGATTTGGCATTAAAGTTGCTGCACTTCACAATGGATGGATGGTTGAATGTGTCAGCCAGCCGTCGTCTCATCAGGCGGCGGCGGCGGTATTAGTGACATTCTGTTAGCATTGCAGCGGCCGTTGTTGTTGTTATGACATTTAAATTGTCGATTTTGTTGCTTTTGTTATTATTGCTTTTGCCTTCTTTATTTTTACTGTTAATGATGATGACTCTTCAGCTGGCCGAAAGGGGGAGTTTCCTATTTCACAGACTCTCCTGCAATGGCTTTTACAATTGCATTGGTTGCTTTGAATGATGATGATGTTGGTTGGTTTCATGTTCAAAATGTTGCACTTGGGTCGCATTATTATTGTTATAATATTATTTGACATTGCTGTGATTGTTGTTATTGTTGTCGCTACTGATGCTGCTTCTGTTGTTGTTGTTGATGTTGTCGTTATTTTGATTGTTGCTACTACCAAACCGCCAAAGTGTTTGTTTATTTGATTTTCGTTATGAAAACTTCACGGATACTGTACGTTCCTAGTTATGCACAGTGGTTTTTCGGCACCGGGTATAAATAGAATAATTATGTATTTATTTGGATAAACAAAGTTTTTATGCAAAACGTTTTATGGAAAAAGTTAATCTTTTCTGCATCACTATAAAATAAATTACAATTACGAGGGAAAAGACCTACCTAGTCCTGCCATATGTTCTGTTACAAATATAAAACGCGATAAAAAAAACCAATATTCATATTGTATTCAAAATTATTTCATTTATTAGAAGACAATATTGGTTATTAAAAAAAATTGTATTCACTCGAAATGGCCGCCTTTTGCTTTAACACAAGCTTTCAAACGGTGTGGCCATTGGACTATAGCCGCACGTACGATTTCCATGGAGATCGAGGACGAGGACTTAATCCAGTGGATTGAGATCTGGACTCCCTGATGACCAATCTTCTGCTGCTATAAAGCCAGGAATATTGACTCTGAGCCACTCCTGCGTGGTTTTAGCTTTGTGCGCAGGAGCAGAGTCCTGTTGGAAGATCCATCTACGTCCATTGAAAAGGGTATTGGTCAAACCCTTCACAACACCCTCTAACACATCTTTTTGGTAAACCTTTGCACCAGTTTTTACGCCCTTTTCACAGAAATGGAGGGATGTGACACCATGGTGGGAGACCCCCCACCAAACCATTACGGAAGAGGGATTATGGCCACGTTGAACCCTTGGAACAACTTTTTTCGCTTCCTTAGATGAAGTGGCATAAATCTTGTCATTTTGTTTGTTGAAAACTTCTTCCACGGTAAAAATTTTCTCATCCGTAAACAGAATGTTTTCATGGCCAATGTCCGCGTGCCACTGCAAAAGTCGCTTGCATCTTTCCAGCCTAATTTTTTTTTAGCTGAGGAGTTAGAAGATGCCCCGTGGACCGACGATAGGCTTTCATATGCAGATCATCCCGAAGATCCTAGACATGGATCTGGTTGATATATCCAATTCCTTGGACATGATTTTCTGCTTTCTGAGGGGATTTCTCCGAATTCTTTCACGCACTGCCTTTACTACCGCACTCGTACGGACAACGCGCGGGCGATCACTTTTTGCCCTGTTTTCTACTCCAGACAATTCGCCGAAACGAGCAATAGCACGATAAACGAACATTCTTGATATTACGAGTGGTTTTAGTAACTCCAAAATTTGGCCAGCACTCTTTCCGCACTTATGCAACGCTATTACGCCGACTCGATTCTCTTCAACGCCCCACTCCATGTTAATAGATTGCAAACTGAAACCAAACTGACTAGTATTCTTCACTAATCAGTGCATGTGTTCTGAAAAAAAAGTTAACGGTTCTATTCCCGCAAGAAGTTTTGAACGATAAGCGCAGGAAATTCTGTAACAGAACATATGGCAGGACTATGTATGTATATCACAATTTTTATTTTTAGTCTTTTGCTACAATTTGAGCTTTACCTCGCTTATTTCCTTATCTTGAACAACCACTTCCCTACCGGGTATTTTCACCTCTTTTTACCAGATTTTCGGATTTTCATGATAGTTCATGGTGTTCGTTTCAATTCATTTCTCTTTATAGCTTTCACATTTTTCATACTTTAAAACTGGCGTTGTTATTTAAGCCATATACTTGTCCTTAGTTGTTATGCGGAATTCTTTATCATAACTTATATAAGTAAGGGACATCCAAATCAGGGGCGTTATGCAGTGCCAATTTAGAGATTTCGTTGAATTAGGCTGTGGTTATCATAAACCTAATGTTGCTCTGGCTCATGGTGTCAGTACTTCCGCTGCAAACAGGCAATGATTCAAATCTACATGAAAAGAAAGACTAAATAGTTCAACAGAAAATTTGTTGCCTTAAAATTAAGTGGGTAAATTGCAGTTATTTTGCAATTTGTCTTGATTGTGACATGACCATATTTTGCTTCATAACACACTAATTTCAAAACACTGTGAACTTTGTAAAGCCTGCAATTTTCATCATAAAACACCATTATTTTAACAAGCGGTGATTCTAACTGACTGACTCACTGAAGTTCTCACTGGGTGTTGACAAAATTTCGTCCCCCAAAAGGATTCTGTTGTTCCATAGACTTCAGTCAATGCTTGAGATTTTTCACTTCTCTTTTTTGATTTAGGGGTAAATGCCTTTTTCTGCAGCATTCCTTTCCACCCCTCGCCACATTGCGCTCATCATCCCACATCCCAGGCGTGAATGTTGTAAATGTTTTACTACTGACATTTTATTGAGCGAAGTTGATGTTGATATCAGATTTTCATATTTCATGGTGCTCGTCGTTTCATTTCATTTCGTGTCATTTACGATGTGTGAAAAATGCAACAAATATTGAAAATTCTTGTTTTTCCATCAAAAATCACTTTCGAATGTTTTTCGAATGTTGATGTTTACACAATATGGTTGCAAAAGGTTTCCCATTTCCATGTTCATGTTCATGATTGGACATTAACAACGTCTTTCTGTTCCCTGAGAAAAGCATAAATATACAATTTCAGTTTCCTTATTTCCCCCTTGTTCCAATGTTTTGTTTTGGGAATGAATACTTAAGAATTTTACACAATTTGGAATATAATAACATTTTTGTAGAAAGAATTGTTGATGTTACAAATGTACATACTCGTACATTACGAAAATATTAATTCTACGAATTGGTTGTGTTTTGTTTATCGAAATATTGAAAAATTCATTTATTATGGATCATGCAGAGGCCGTTGTCCACGAGTAATGCCATTGTATATCATTGTTATTTTGTGTGGGACAGTGTTTTCCTCCAGGATGGCTAGGAAATGACCGACAAAGTACTGCAGCAAATATGCGGGTTTAAGAGGATAGTGCCACATGATACATACAGACCATATTTATCTACAGTTCATAAAAAAACTATCAGATTGCATAATTTACAATACTAATATACTATAGAAATTGACAACATTGGAATTATTTTTTGTGTTTACCTCAATGAACTGCTTGAGATGCATCCAAGTTGTAAGTTCTAATTTAAATTATGACCCCGTACATCAGGATGAAAAACATACAAAATGAAAAATTCAAATAAGTGCATTAGACTGTCATGGTAAATCATATTTTTCTGCTACAGGGTGATTTTTTAAGATTTAAGTTCTTCAGGTTGGCAGCATTGATTGGTAATGGCGTCCAAACGTCATCTGTCAAAGTGAAAATGGTACAGTATACTCTGCCATTTCATCATTGAAAGACTAACAAACGAGCAACGATTGCAAATCGTTGAAATTTATTATCAAAATTCATGCTCTGTGACAAATGTGCATGGTTTGTTTCATGGTCATCATAATCGACCTGCTGAATTTACTTTGTTGGACATAAAACCATCGACTCGCATACGTAGAGTGCCTACCGAAGAAAATATTGCAGCCGTAGCGACCAGTGTTAATGACGATCGTGAAATATCAATTCGTCGCCGTTCTCAGCGATTGAGCATGTGTAACTCAACCACAAGGAATTCAACTTACGCAAGAATTGCAGCCGAATAACCTACCACAACGTCGCTGAATGGAACTTACAAAAGCTCAATGAAAGTCCACTGTTTTATCGAAAAATTGTGTTCAGCGATGAGACTCATTTCTTGCTGAACGGATACGTAAACAAGCAAAACTGTCGCATCTGGAGTGATGAAAAGCCACATGCCATACATGAATTACCGATGCATCCCGAAAAAACGACAGTCTGGTGTGGTTTATGGGTTTGGCTGGCATCATCAGTCCATTTTTCTTCAAAGACGACCGTGGAGGAAACGTTACCGGCAACGGCTTACAATATCGAGCTATGATACGCGATTTTTTGGTTGCCCCAATTGGCTGAGTTACTTGGTTGACATGTGGTTTCATCAAGATGGTGAAACATGCCACACTGCTCCTGAAACAATGGATATGTTGAGGGATGAATTTGGTGAGCAGCTGCTCTCTCGATTTGGCCCTGTGAGTTGGCTCCCAAGGTCTTGCGATTTAACGCCTCTTGATTATTTCTTGTGGTTTTATGTCAAGTCATTAGTCTATGTGGACAAGCCGAACACTATTGAAGCCTTACAGGATATTATAACACGCGTTATTTGTGGAATACAGGCCGAAATGCTCGAAAAGGTGGCGAAAAATTGGACCTTCCGGATGGACATTTTGAGACGAAGCCACGGACAACATTTACATAAAATTATCTTTACAAATTAAATGGCAAAGACCAATTTATCGATCACAATAAAAAAAAATTTAATATATGATGCAAATTCGAATGTTTTATTCAATTTTTAAAAAATCTACGATTAAAAAATCACCCTTTATTAAGATACACAAAATTGTTATAACATTATTATTGTAAAGTTTTATTAATGTATTTGTTATCGAATTATGAAGAAGGTGCGTTGAATATATTGTAATTTAATTAAATCGGCCTTAAGGCTTAAAATTTCAATCCTGAATAAAAATAAATTAAATTAAATTAAATTAAAAATACAACACGTTATGATCCCGAAATATGCAGACAAAATGAGGACTAAAAAATTGATCAATTACGTTACCTGTGGGGGTACTTTCATTATATTCCATATACAACAACAATTAGTATTCAATTACAAGTGACTGTGAGCTAGACTATTGCTACGAGGCCGGTCCCAAAACTAGCCGACCTAATAAAGAAGACACTACTTTGTTAGGTCGGCTAGTTTTGGCACCGCCCTCTTAGCAAAAGTTGGAAACAACTTTCTTTATTTTTCAACATAATCTTCTTTTAGCTCGATACACTTTTTCCACCGATATTCAATAGCTTCTATACCCTGTTTATAGTAAGAACTGTCAAACTCTTTAAAATAGCTATCAACCGCAGAATCCACCTCTTCATTGTTGGCAAATCTTTTACCACCGAGTCATTTTTTCAAGTTTGGTACAACAAATTAAAGTTTCACTTGGATTGGAACAAGAGTTCAATACAAAGATATCCGCAATTATAATACGAGGAATCACATAGATCGAATGTAATAGGCGACATCATGACATCAAACCATGCTACTGATGTCATGGAAGTTCATGTAACTTAGACTCGGATAACCACCAGATTGTGGCTGAGCTATTGTGATTGAGCGGATCGAAAGAAGAATAAATTCTCACTATTACTATCACCCAACACCAAATTTCCTATATTACTATAAACTAACGTTCATAACGATTTCACAATCCGTACATGACTATCAATGTCATTCCTATTCAAAACTGCAATAAATAATTAATTTGAAGACGATGAAATAGACTTTTATGAATAAATAAAGATTTTTTTGAAAAACGTAAAAAATGGTCTCTCTTTCTGGACACAGTAGTGAGTCAGTATTAATACAGAGTATTAATACATTCAGTATTAATAATACAGACAGTATTAATACATTTAGTGGTTTCAAAACCGTCGGTCTGGCAAGGCTGTCAGCTGTTAAAAAATACCTGTCATTTGAAGTGTTATTTAAGCTAAAATTGCCATTTACGTTTATGGATCGTTTAACAACCGAAGAACGCGTAAAAATAGTTAAAATTTACTACAAAAGTGGTGATTGAAACGTGGGCTTCCAATCGAACAACATTTTTTCAGTTGTGAAGCTCATTTCTCACTTGATGATTATGTTGAGAAGCAAAATTGTCGCGCGTGAAGCTCCGAGAACCCAGAAGTGATTGTGATAAAGCTATTGCATCTGGAAAAAGTGGCACCATAGTGCGCATTATAGTCTGAAGATGGCATTGGGCCGTGTTTTTTTGAAAATGACGCTGGAGGAGCCATTACCATCAATTCATAGCGTTCTGGCCGTATGATAACCGAGCTTTTTGACCGGCAATTAAAGATTATTAACTGGACAATATGTGATTTTAACAAGACGGTGCCACGAGCCACATAATATGACATGATTTTGGCATTATTGCATGAGAAGCTTCCAGAAAGCGTAATGTCACGTTTTGGCAACGTCAATTGGCCACCAAGATCATGCGATTTGACGTTGTTAGACTTTTTGTGGGGCTACATCACCGTGTAGTACGGAGTATTTGAAACCCAACATTCCTCAAGTTATCGCCGATATATACGAAAAATTGGTCGAAAACTAGCTCAAACGGATCCACAATCATTTTAATAACATTCTATTTCATACATAATGGGAAGGTGCAAGCATTATAATGAAATCATAGCTTCATGTGTGTTTTATTTAACTTAACTTTTGAAACCGAAAAATGGATAACCTGTTGTGGCTTATGATGACCTATGTCAGCCATTCACAAAATTGAAAATTTTAATATTAACATTTGCCTCATTGCTACAATGCATATAGTCCTTAAACTATCTTTAATAGCTCAATTGGTGAGAAAATTTCTTCCAGAGGTCATTTTATTAACAGCATTCCATGTCACACATAATGACAAAGTGTTGATACCACTTTGGATTACAAATGTTTTTACTACTAGAAATTTGTCGCAGCTTTACTTATCTTTTATCTCACATTCACAAAAAGAAATTAAAATTTTGAACAATCACACAATTTGAACCAGTTCTGAGAAAACATTGTGACAAAATTCCTAAAATTCTTTGTACAAGACAGACAGAAATACAAAAATTAATTACCAAAATATTTTCCCATAAAAATTAATTAATTTATTTTTTTTTTGTTTTCACTGAATCAGCTCAAGAAAACATCTAACATCATTTGCTTTAATTGAATGAAATTCGTTCACATTCAACTTAAAAAATATTTGAAATTTGTACTTAGAGTGGGCGTTGATGTTTCTATGCTGCCAAACCTCCTACTCCTTAAACCCACTCTATGGCAAATGCGATCAGCCGTAATAGAATCTGGTGAGTTCTCCTGGAACATGACACACAAACACACATAGGGAAAAATATATTGAACTATTGATCATTTCTAATGGAGCAATCGGTTGGTTGGTCGATCGGCCAGTCAGTCGACAGAGTCATATTCATTGAAAATGTCACAACAAATTACCAGTAAAAATGTCAGCAAAATCATTTAGTTGTCTGCATTCACAAATGTAATCATAAAATTTAATAGAACAATTGTTTAAGGAAAAGAATTGATCTATGACTGTAATTGTGTTGTTTTATGGCTTGTCTTTGATGGATGGGTTTGTCTTAGAAAAACTGTTAAGAGGGAGGTAAGAAAATTTTGGGAAATGTATAAAGAATGATTATGGGATTTGTTTACAAAAAAACGTCATTATTTGTAAAAGTAATTCTATTTGCAAAAACATCTAAAAGATTTTTCTTTACGATGTGTGTTCAAAAAATAAGGTGAATTTTCAAATTTCGCGTATATTCGAATTTAGATTGTTTTTATGTTGGTGCACTCGTCTCGAAGATATGTTGACGGTTTTATCCATATAACATGTTTAGTTTGTTTGTGAGAGACATAAATACAACAAGTGTTTTGCGTGTTCGGCGATTTTCTGCTATTAAAAACAAAAAATGGATCAAAGAAATTGCATCAAATATTATGTAAAAAATGTAATTAAGTGCTCAAAAACACTTGAAATGTTGACAGTGGCATACGGTGAGAGTACTCTGAGTCAAAAAAATGTTTATAAGTGGTACAAGCTTTTCACAGAAGGTCGAGAAGATGTGAATGACAACGCTCGCTCTGGACGCTCCAGAACATCAACAACCAATGAAAATGTTGAGAAAGTAAAGAAACTTGTTATGGAGAATCGTCGAATCACAATTAGAGAAGTTGCTGAGGATGTCGGCATATCGGTTGGCTCATGCCATGCAATATTTCCGGAAATTTTGGGCGAAGCGAAGTTCGTTCCAAAATTGCTGAATTTTGACCAAAAACAACGTCGCATGAGCATCGCTCAGGAATTGTTGAATGACGTCAACGATGATCCAGATTTGCGGAAAAGGGTCATAACTGGTGACTATTCATGAATATATGGTTATGACATCGAAACCAAAGCCCAATCGTCCCAATGGAAGAGTCCGGGAGAGCCAAGACCAAAAAAAGCACGCCAAAGTTCAATCAAATGTCAAGGTTTTGCACACTGTTTTCTTTGATTACCATGGCGTAGTGCATCAGGAGTTCTTGCCACAAGGTCGTAAGGTAAATAAGGAGTATTACCTTGTTTGAAGCAATACGAAAAAGCGCCCGGAATTGTATCATGATAATGCACCTGCTCACTTATCTTTGCTTGTTTGAGTTTATTTGGCCAAAGACAACACCGTTATTATACCTCAGCCACCGTATTCACCAGATTTGGCCCCTTGCGACTTTTTCCTTTTCCCAAGATTGAAGAGACCCATGAAACGACGGCGCGTTGCGACGATTGAGGAGATAAACCCCGAATCGCTGAGAAAGCTCAAGGATATACCAAAAAGTGCATATCAGAACTGCTTCGAGGATTGGAAAAAACGCTGGCACAAGTGTATTATACCTAAAGGGAACTACTTTGAAGGAGATAAAATAGAAATTGATGAATAAAAAAATATTTTTTGAAAAAAATTAAAATTCACCAAGTTTTGTGAACACACCTTGTACATATATAATGTCAGAACTTATGTGGATCTGTGATCTATTGATTTCAAGTTCAAGGATCAAGTGTTAAGCAGCAATTTGGTCTTTGCAGCGTCCTATCGTCGTATGATGTGATAATTGTATCAAAAATATTGTAAAATATTAAGAACTGATTAATAGACCAGGGATGACAGTAATTAAAAAGCATATTCTTCGAGCCATAAACCGATACAAATTTAAATTAAATTCCAAAACACACAAACCAAGAGGTTTTTACTAAACAGCATTATCACGCTAAGCTCTTTAGCTAACCAGTTATTGCAATATTCCATTTAATATCATTTATAAAATTGGAACTGTATTGCAATAAACATTTTTATATAGTTTAGTCTGATCGCAAAACTTAATTAAATAATAGATCATGAGGGGACAAAATCGCTAATAACACTTCTAAGACTTTATTAATGTTAAAACCAGTAATTTTCACCTTCTTAAATAATGTGTTATTCTTTTACTTTGAATTTAAATTTTCCAAGGAAAATACAAACAAAATTTTTCAGCTTTTTAACAGGTATTTAAAAATTTTTTTTTCTTCTATTTTGAACTTAAATTTTCCTAGCAAAATATTATACAGGGTGCCCGTCGGGAAGCTTTATTACTTTCTTTGTTTATAATTTTTGATTAAATGAAAGGGAATGGATCTTATATCGATAAATGTTTTATTTAATGTCGGCAACTACGAGTATGCATGGAATACGATATCAGATAAATGTCCGCCTCTGTTAGCCTTACAAATGCGAGACCTTTTGAGCACATTTTTCATTACATTCTCACACATTTCACGCGGTATTTCATTAATTTCATCACGAATATTTTATTTGAGTTGCTCAAACGTTTCTGATTTGTTTGCATAAACCTTGCTTTTCAGATATCCCCACAAAAAGAAGTCCGTAGCAGTCAAATCAGGCGACCGTGGAGGCCAATCAACATCACCATTTCTTGAATTAATTTGTTGTGGAAAAAGGTCTTACAGTAATTCCATTGTAATCCTGGCTGTATGCGATGTGGCATCGTCTTGTTGATACCACATGTTAATCAAGCCTAAAGCATGTAGTTGTGGCGTTAAAAAGTTTTCAATCATATCACGATATCGCTCCTCATTGACAGTTACCGTTACACCGTTTTCAGTTTGAAAGAACTAAGGTCCAATGATTCCTCCTGACCAAATTGCATACCAGACTGTCACTTTTAATGGATGCAAATGTGACTGATGAATAATTTGAGGGTTTTCCATTGCCCAGAACCGACTATTCTGTTTATTCACATACCCATTCAAATGAAAATGTGAAACAAATGCAAATCCTTGTGCAAAATTGTGAACAAAGTTGTTCTTTGAAGACAAAGCTCCTGTTTTAAACACTTTCTTGAGCAGCAATAATGTTTTCAGCCGATCTTGCAGTACGTTGTGGTCCATGCTTGGCTCTATCAGCTACAGACCTTCTTTCTTCGAAATCATTCACTACACGATAAATAGTGCGTCTTGTTGGCACGTTCTCCTAAAAATTTCACGTAACTTTCTCATCGTCACAGTTATCGATGATTGATTTTGATAAAATGTTTTAACGATTGAAATACGTTGGTTTATCGAATATTTTTCCATAATAAATTTGCCACGTCTCTACTTCACGACTGCCAAATATGAACTGTCAAGACTAATGTTTACCAAAATGGCGGCAAAATGAAGTAGTATACCTTCCCGACCAACACCCTGTACATTTTTATATACTAATTCTAACTTGATTTAAACCATGATTTATTGTAAAAGCGGTTGTACTTGAGATTCCAATTATTGGGCAGTGTATAATAGATTATAATACGTGCTAATGTTATTAATATTTAATTAATATCAATAAAACAGCGAGGAAGGTTATTTAGTTGAGTAAAAATTCAAATCTTGACTGTTTTTACGGGTATTTTCCCATCGCCTATTCAGTTTAATAATTTCATAGAAACAGACCTGTCTTCTCATTTCCAGCACTAATTAATCTTGTTGTTTAGTCACATGTGCTTGTCTGTGAGAAGTTATTTTATGGTTAATTAAACTTCATTTCACAAATGTTTACTGTTGCCAGTTAGAAAACACGAAAAATTACACAAAATTCCGCACTTACTTTTGTAGGTGATTACGATGGATGTTCGATGATATTTGTTGAATTTTTTGAATGAGATGAAAATTGGTCGCCGCTGTGTAATTCAATGTTTCCATTTGAAAAATTTCAATATTAAAGTCGGGCTAAATTCTACTCTCGGGGAGTCACTCCTTCAGTTACGACTGTAAAATAATGGGTAGCAGTTGAGTAGTTTAAACGAGGCCGTACAAGCTGTCAAAACGAACACCGTAGTGGTCTACCAATTGAGGTGTCCCGCCAGACACGGTTAAGATAACTTACAAAATGGTATTGGATGGTCATCGGCTGAGGGTGCGTGAGCTAACTGAAATGATAGGCATTTCAAAAAGTGATATACATCATACATTGGCCGAAGATTTAAAGATGAGAAAGGTGTGCGCCAGATGGATGCCGCGCTTGTTCTCAATAAAGTAAAAACAGTAAAGTCGTTAAGATGTTTCACTAAAGTGTTTGGCGATGTTTTACCGCAATAAAACCTAATTTTTGCGTCGATTTATAACCTTGGATGAGACGTGGGTCCACCACTTCACACCTGAAAGAAAGACATAGTGAAAGCACAGGACTGGAATTTGAGAATCTATATATGCCAGGTCGGCTGTACGATTACCAAATGTCATGAAAATATTGAATATTTGAAAAACGCCTATTCACGTATTTTTAATATTACAATTTACGAATATTTTGAACACAAGAATCCTTATGCTATGTAGAATGACTTTAATATTTCAAATTAGTGCAAATTTATGAAAATTTGCAATGTTTCAGATACTTACGTAATTTCCAAATTTTCGCAACTGTGGAATGTAAGCAGAGTACTTATGGAATATTCAGTGTACTTTGAATAATTCGACAATTTTGAATATTTTCATATATTTAGGATCTTCAAAATCTTTCAATATCTCAAATATGATGATGAATTTCGTATATATTTCGACTATTTATAAAATTTTGAATATTATGAATATTATAAATGAAGGCGAAGACAGTCCCGTCTGCAGGCAATGTCATGCTAATTTATTGAAGCGTTTAGATGATGAAATTATGGAAAAAGGCCGCATTTGACGAAAAAGAAAGTGCTTCTTCATCAAGGGCAATGCTTCAGTTCATACATCCGCTGTTGCGATGTCTAAACTTAATGATTTATAGCTCGAATTGATTCATCACGCATCTTACTCGCCAGATTAAGCTCTCTCAGACTATTTTCTACTTCCAAACTTGATAAAATTGATCGGTGGTAAAAGATTTGCCAAGAATAAAGAGGTGGAGTCTGCGGCTGGTGGCTATTTTAAGGAGTTTGACAGCTCTTACTATAAGCAGGGTATAGAAGTTATTGAATATTGCTGGAAAAAATGCATCAAACTGAAAAAAGATTATGTTGGAAAACAAGGAAAATATTCTCCAACTTTTTTGAATATTCTTTGTTAGGTCGGCTAGTTTTAGAACAACCCTCGCAATACAAATTTTTTAATTTGATATGAGAAGCTCTCCCACAACCCATTAACGGGATACAAGGAGATTATTTGATTTTTCATTAATTTTACGCAATTCACTGAAAATCATCATTTTCCATAGATCCTCTCCGCATTCACAATCATACAGTAGCAGCGCTCATAAGATGCATTTGAAGTGCATTGTTTAATTTATCTAAAATGACAGATAAGGGATTCTAACTTGCGTGAAAATATGCATCTATTGAAGTACTCATAGCACAAATGTGTGGCTTAAGACTCCTACAACTCAAAGCACTTTATCCAAGTGTTCTTGTAAACCCATAAAAAAAAACTTATTGAAATTCTTGTAAATTTCTTAGACATGTCTTAGCCCAGATGTCATGGGATTACATTGAAATATGTACTGCACACACAATATCTACATATATGTCTGGGTATTCAAACAAACAAAGTCGTAAAACATCCAACTCTGATAATTTTAAGTCATTTAACATTTGTATTAATTGAGATTTTTTCTTTAAGATGCCGTTTTTACAAGAAAAATTAAAAGAGGAACGAACGATCGAGTGAATGACTCTTTAGGGACATCATTTGTTGATTGTTTACGTTTCGAAATACTTTGTATAATTCAAGGCTTTAATTACTCTCTGAGTTGTCAGTTTGTGTAAAAAGATAAATTCCAATGCGACTGAATCGTCATTTCAGTGGAGATTATTTGCTCCTTTGACTTTTATTATAAAACGCTACAAGATGATAGCTGACTGTCACGTAATATGCTCAGGGACAAGTACAAGGGAGTCGTTGAAAGACCATAAAATTTAAGATAAATCGTTATTTTATGTGGCAGTCTACAGGCAATTCGTGAGAAGAAGAAGAGTGTTTATAAGAAAAATTCCTCAACAATGATTAATTGTTTTCAGAATAAATACAATATTTATATTTTCGAGAATCGCAATATTTTGAATACTATCAGATGTCTGGAATAGTTGAAATATTTGATATATATACATATATCAAATACAGATATATGTATATGTAGGTATACTATATATATATATAAATCGTTATTTTATGTGAGGAAACAATTAACCATTGTTGAGGAATATATATATACAAAAATAATCGTTAAAGTATGAAATATTGAGTTATTATTAGCAATATACGACATATTTGGTGTATACACGACTTACGATTATTTTTTTTATTTATACGAGGCCGATCCCAAAACTAGCCGACCTAACAGAGAAAACCCAAAAAATTTGGGAAAAAATTTCTTTATTTTTCAACATACAAGTAATCTTTTTGTAGCTCGATGTACTTTTTCCATCGATATTCAATAGCTCCTATATCCTCTTTAAAGCAAGAACTGTCAAAGTCCTTAAAATAGCCATCAATCGCAGACTCCACCTCTTCATTGTAGGCAAATCTTTTGCCACTGAGCCATTTTTTCAAGGTTTGGCAGTAGAAAATAGTCGAAGGGAACTCAATCTGGCGAATAAGGTGCGTGATGAAGCTATTAGAACTTTGGTTCATTAATTTCGGCCATCGCAATAGTAGATTTATAAACTGTAGCATTGTCTTGATGAAACAATACTTTCATTTTCGTTAAATGCGGGCGTTTCCCCATAATTTCATCACCTAAACGCTGCAAAAAATTAGTATAATATTCCCAGTTGATGGTTTTTCTTCCTGAAGATAGTCAATAAAAATAATCCCATACGTATCCCAAAACACAGATGCCATAAACTTGTCTGAAAATGGAACCGCCTTCACCATCTTTGGACACGATTCTCCCATTCCAGTCTACTGCTTTGACTATTCTTTTCTCTCAGGTATGAAGTTGTGAACCCATGTCTCATCCATGGTTATAAATCGATGCAAAAATGCGGCTTTATTGCGGGCCAACATAGCCAAACACTTTATTGAGGCATCTTCACAACTCTGTTTTTGCTATATGGAAACCAAGCGCGGCACACATCTTGGGCACAGTTTTCTCATCTTCAAATTTTCGGTCAATATACAATGTATAGTATTTTTTTAAATACCTATCATTTCATCTAGCTCACGCAACTTCAGCCGACGATCATTCAATACAATTTTTGGGGATTTCCTTAACCGTGTCTGGCGTGGACACCTCAATTGGTCGACCACTGGGGTGTTCGTCTTGGCAGCTCGTACGGCCTCGTTTAAACTACTGAACTGCTACCCAATATTTTACAGTCGTAAAAGAAGGAACAGACTCTCCCAGAGTAAAATCTACCTTGCCTTTAATATTGGTTGCACTGATACCTTTCAAATGCAAATGTTGAATTACTTAACGGTAACCACTTTTTGGCATTTTTACAAATTCACTGAGATTGTTTACTTTTGATGGCTTAAATAAAAATACTAAATTATGAGGCGCCTTGAAACTAAAAACATTTGTTTTCTGAGGTTTCCATTTTTCAGTAAAATAATTTTTTCAAACTATTGGCACCATCTGTACGGTAGTTCGGCCAGTTTTGGGACCGTCCTCGTACTATAGCGATTACCAAATTTCATAAAAATATTGAGTATTTAAAAAACGTCGATTCGCGTATTTTGAATATTACTGTTGCGATTACCGAATTTTATGAAAATATTGAATATTTGAAAAACGTCGATTCACGTATTTTAAATATTACAATTTCCGAATATTTGAACACAGGGGTCCTGTGCTATGCAAAATGACTTTAATATTTCGAATATGTTCAAAATTTCAAAAATTTAGAATACTTCGAATGTTTAAGGAATTTGGGTAATTTTCAAACTTTAGCAAATATATTTGTAGAATATTTATGAAATTTTTAGTGTTCTTCGAATACGAATAATTCGACAATTTCGAATATTTTCGAGCATTTATAATTTTTCGAATTCCTTCAATACCCCGAATATTTCATATATTTTAAATGACGAATTTCTTATATATTTGTACTATTTATCAAATCTTGAATATTATGAGTATTTAGAATATTTCGAAAAAGTTCGATTTTCGAATATTTTGAATATTGGCAATATTTTTCTTATGGACGGCTTTAGTAATCTGCATCTCCCATGATATAAACTCTATCGTGCTATGCTAGATGGCATTAGAAAGCTAACATTTCATACTTAAAAAATACTCGGACTGTTTTGTTATTACTTGACTTATGGTTATGACACTACGCAAATTTGGTTTTTGGATTTTGGATTTCGTTAGAGTAATTTTGATGTCAAAGATGCTCCACGCTCTTTATAGTTAAATGTCGAAAATGTCCATAAAACAATGGAAATCATCCAGAATCCACGAGTCTCGCCGTGAAGGCTTTACCCACAGTGTACTTGTCACACTGGGCATATTATAATGCGATTGCCAGCAACCCCTGGGATAGCCAAGTTAACTAGGACTATCTAAGAATAGGGGCTGAACATGCTGCTGCAATTGTCAGAAGATACCGAATTGATTATGCTAGTATGGAACATAATCCCCATTGGCGGAGGTGAGGCCTATCTTAGCACCTCTGCTATTCTTTGGGTTTGCAGCACCGGTTGCAATGCAACTTCACATTCGAGCACAAAGTCTCTTGGAAATCGTTCAGTCCGATCATTATGTAAGCACTGTTTCGATCATTTACGACAATATTCATCGAAAACAGTCGTGATCGAATGGCGGTGAATCGGCCCAAACGGTGGCGAAGCCTATTTTGAGAGACAGAAAGTTTTTGCTGTACGCTCGCTGGAATTGGCAGGGAATCACCTGAGCTGCTCCCCAACATCGAAAATCTTGATTCGGAAATCTACTGTCAACAATGGGATCGACTGAAGGAAATAATCTCCCAAAAGCGGCCAGTTTTATCCTGTAGAAGAAGAATTGCGATCCACTGACTAACGCCAGCACACGCAAAACGTTAGTGATTAGCCAAAAGCCTCGGAGCATAAAATATGTCAGTTACGTGGTTCTTATTTATCTATGCGAACGATTTTACTGCTGAAAAATTCACCTCAAGAGAAGATTGTGAAAGCCGATTGTCCCAATTTTCTGTCAATAGGGAAGTCGGTTTCTATAAGCGATTCATAATAGAAATACCTTCAAAATGGCAACAAGTTATCGAACAAAACGATGCATATTTGACCAAAATCGGAATATGCTAAATAAAGCCTTCAATGCCATTCAAAAATTATGGATTTATTTTTGATACACTCTACATGTTTTGGAAATATTGACTTTTTCGTTCGTTCCTTCGTCGTGAATATTTCAAATGTGTCGGATTTTTAAAAATTTTGAACTTAACAAATATTTCGACCTGGTTGAATAAACCAAACTTTGAATATTTAGAGAGTTTCTAAAAACTACATAAAACTGGTAAGAGAAGAAAATCTAAATGTGGATATTTCGTCACTGTGAGTAAATATGAGTATTTGTATGCATACACACCAATCTGTGAGAGTTTAGATCAAAATGAACTAAGTAATTCCATTTAATTTTATGTATAAAATTAATTGGCGTCCCATTTTTTTGTTTGTTCTTTTTTTTTTTTTTTGCAACAGATAAACATTTCGTAACACCCACAAAAATAAGTATGGAATTTTGTGTTATTTTTCATATTTTCGCACTGGCGACAGTAAACATTTTTAAAATGAATTTTAATTAATCATAAAATAATTTCTTACAGACAAGCTCATGCGACTAAACACCAACAAGATTACTCAGTGCAGGAAATGAGAAGACAAAACTGTTTCTATGACCTTAAATAAACTGAATAGGCGATGGGTGAATATCCATAATAGTCGTCAAGATTTGCATTTGTACTCAGCTAAATAGTCCAAAAATATTGTCTTCGCTTTTTTTTATTGATATAATTTTGATATTAATATCTTTATAGTTGAACTATAAGTAAATAAATAGTTCACACTATGATGTATTATATCCTAGTTAGAATTGTGTTTATCTGGCTGGAATTTTAGCCATTAAGGAAGTGGCAGAATGGTTGAGGTATAACGTCCTTACCACGGTGGGGATTAACATATTCTCTGACAGTAAAGCTGCCATTAAATCTCTGTACTCTGTCTTCCTAAACTCTACATCAGCCCTGCAAGACCGAAGATCTTTTAACGAGATGGCTCAGCATTTCAAAATTCACCTTATGTGGGTGCTAGGCCACAGGGATATACAAGGGAACTACAGAGCAGACGTGCTGGCAAGACTACGAGATATAGCAGATGGATGTGGTCTGGCCTAGATCCGAAGCGATCACACAAACTGTTGTCGCTATCAACACCCGACGTCTTATTAATTGTATCCGTTGTGACGGGACACTCTCTGATTGGAAGACATGCAGTGAGACTGAAGATTGCGACTAATGACTTTTGCAGGAGCTGTAGGGATGAAGAGGGGGAGGAGTTTATAGAACATCTTCTCTGCAATTGCCTCGCCCTGGGAAACAGGCGAGCTTCAACACTGGGCTCTTATGTCTTTAAGGACCTAGAAGATCTGGACGATATAAATATTGTCCGACTTAAGAGCTTCTTGGGTCGCACATAATGGTTCAACGGGGGAAACTAGGGACAGCCATACCTCTAGTTTCCGTGGTATCACAATAGACTATATAGTCTAAGGAAGTCTGTCCATTCATACTTCCACACTAACCTAACCTAATTACAATTAGTATATTGAAATCTGAGTAATCATCTTTGTAAAGAAAGTTATTCACAAATTTCCCTTTTCTACAGGGTTATCCATTTAGTGAATTTAAAGCAGCCGGTCTGGCAAGGCTGTCGCTCTTGAATACCTTGTTTCCCCCATTCATTTTCTTTATTGAATCTTTCTTTCGAAATGTTATAAGTATTAAAATCTTAATCCTATCTTAAACTAAAGTTTCTTACCATTGCCGGATCTTATTTTTGGTGAGCCGAACTTTGTATCACCGGACCAAGTCTAGCGTGTCCTTTCTTCTTAGCCGTATTTGACCGGGAAAATGTTGAAGGTTATAATAATAATTCCTGTCTAAAGTGTTATCTATTTAGTGAAATGTTCACCATTAGCGAATTTACGACTATGGATCGTTTAACAACTGAAAGACACGTAAAATAGTTAAAACTTACAACAAAAGTGGTGATTCAAATGGGAGCTTTCAATCGAACAAAATTTTCTTTAGCGATTAAGCTCATTTCTCACTCGGTGGTTACGTCAACTAGAAACTTGTAGCATATGGGGCTCGGAGAGGCCAGAAGTGATTGTGGAAAAGCCATTGCATCCGGAAAAAGTGTTGTTTGGTGCGCACCATGGTCTCGAGGTGTCATTGCGCCGTATTTTTCAAAAATTGCTCAAAATAATCCACTGGTGCAACTAATCTTAAGGTGGTCATTTATATGACATAGTATTTCATACATAATGGCAAGGTCCAGGCATTATAATGAAATAAAAGTTTCATCGAAATCATGTCCGTAAGTGTGTTTTATTTAACTTTACTTTTGAAAACGAAAGAAAGATAACACTGTATAAACCAATGTAGAGCCAAGGGGCTAAAAATGGCAGTTTTTTAAGAGGGCCACCAATATTTTAAAATATCTAAATTAAATGTGATACTTTTATCCCCTCGATAGAAGTTTGTATTAAATTTACTATCAGGTGATGGATATTTATATCTTAATTTATTATGATAACCTGTTCTATAAATATGACATATTTCGAATATATCCTTTTCTGATATAGATGTAAAAGCGCTTCGGGTGATACAAAACTACTCAACAACTTTCTACTGGTGTATTCTTCACTTACTATGGCAGTTGGGTCATTAAATATATGTTTATGATATGATTTCTGATAAGATGTGTAGCAAAGTTATATATTCTGCTGCCTTTTGCGCATTGCATAACTTTTTGTTTGAAAAAACAAAATTCATATTCGATACTCTGAATATCTCTCATATATAGGGTGATTTTTTAGGATTTAAGATTTTCAGGTTGGCAGCACTGGTTGGTAATGGCGTGCAAACGTCATCTGTCAAAGTGAAAAGTGTACAGTATACTCTGACATTTCATCATGGAAAGACTAACAAACGAGCAACGATTGTAAATCATTGACAAATGTGCATCGTTTGATACGACCAAATATTGCAGCCGTAGCGACCAGTGTTAATGACGGTCGTGAAATGTCAATTCGTCGCCGTTATCATCGATTGGGCATGTGTTAATCAATCACTAGGAATTTTTTTTGCCACAATTGGCTGAGTTAAACATGGTCGACATGTGGCTTCATCAGGACAGCGCAACATGCCACACTGCTTGTGAAACAACGGATATGTTGAGGGATGAATTTGGTGACCAGTTTATCTCTCGATTTGGCCCTGTGAATTGGCCCCAAAGATCTTGCGATTTAACGTCTCTTGATTATTTCTTGTTGGGTTATGTCAAGTCGTTAGTCTATGTGGACGAGCCGAACACTATTGAAGCCTTACAGGATAACATAACACGCGTTATTTGTGAAATGCAAGCCGAAATGCCCGAAAAAGTGACGACAAATTGGACCTTCCGAGTGGACATTTTGAGACGGAGCCGCGGACAACATTTACATGAAATTATCTTTAAAAATTAAATGGCAAAGACCAATTTATCGACTCCAATAAAAAATTATAATATATGATGCAAATTTGAGTGTTTTATTCGATTTGTAAAAAAGCTACTATTAAAAAATCACCCTATACATAATATAGAGATATATATACATTTTCTTTCAAAAATTGATTAATTATTTCATATAGGGTGGAGTAATGTTGAACCATATTTGGTACGCACATCTGTAACGCTTCCAGTCTCTTCAAATTTCTTCGATTTTTACGACTGTAATCATCCCATAATATCTGTGATCACAACCCGTTACAGCCTAACTCGAGTTAGGACACAATTGTGTTATTAGCACCATCGCATTCAGCGTATCTAAATTTATTTGCTCTAAATTTTGCATGTTTGTATCTCTTCTAGGAAGGCAATTAATCCTAAAAAAACCTAATAGCTTAAGTTATTTTTCTAAATGACTGTTTTGGCATAACTGCCTAAGTCAATTTAGGATTACAACAAATATAAACATTATTTTTTCATCATTGCCTAAATCAACTTAAGTTTAAACTTTATGAATTCTTATATAGGAATAACAACCTAACTCAACATGAGAGATCGAATCTGAAATATTTTGACATAGAATAATAATTTATGTCAATTTAGGTGCACTTAAAGTTTTTTATTTAATCTGGAAAAATAGCCTAACTCAACTTGAACTTTTTGACTTTCTTTCGTTCAACAATTCATAAGAGCCTAAGTGTCTTTTTCGATAATATCTTTTGACTGCGAGAATAAACAACTATTTTTTGTTAACAACTAAGTAAAGAAATTCGTTTCCGTGGAATCTGTAGCAAAGTTTTCCAAAAAACACCTTCTCCTGATATTCAGTGAAGATTCAAAACTTTAAACTCCTGTACTGAAAATATTGAAAAACAGACTTAGGCTGTTATGGGTTGTGACCACAGATATACGACAAGTGTCCACGTTTGAATCACCACAGTTGTAGTAAGTTTTAACTATTTTTACGCGTTCTTCGGTTTCTAAACGATCCTTGTTCGTAAATGGCAAACCTTTCACTAAATAAATGACACTTCAGATGACAATCATTTAACAGCTGACAGCCTTGCCAGACCAATGATTTTGCAACCACTAAATCCCATATTAATTATTATTTTCTAATTATTATTTTCCAATAGAATATTTATAGCATTGGTACAGTGCTCAATTTCTCTTGTACTTTTGGAATTATTTTCTCTATTTAATAGACAGAATGATGGTTATTAACATCATCAGAACACCCAACAATATTATTAACTCTTTCTATCAGATCATATATGCATAAACTAAAGAGAATTGGAGAATTCACAGAACCCACATAATTAATATGTTTCATATCCCTCAAGTAAAGAATTACCTTTTTTCTTTGTAGATTATTAATAACCAAAAAATTTTCACACCAAGCGTCATATTAACTAAAAGGTTTCCAATAATTCTGTTATCAGTTTTTTCGCCCCTAATCGCCGTTTCATTCTTGACAATTCAAATGTAGTCTATAAAATAAATGACATGACAAAGAGTTAACTTGGTGTTTCCTTTAAATGAAATTTGTATTAATTACGAGTATGATTTAAAAACAAATCCGAAATAAATTACTAGTTATTATCATTTTGATTTGTTTCGTTGTTGTGCTGTTTTTTTTTTTTTTTTGAAGATCTCTCCTATTCTATCAACTGACACAAAACCCATGAATGGCCGAATCCATTCATTAATAGAATTGTTAATAACACAAAGCGATGCAATGTAATTCAAGTGAAATTATTTTGAATCATATTCCACATCAACGGCTAGGCCGGCCCATAAACTATCCTATAAAAAAACAATAACCAAGGCACTAAAGAAGAAGTCAAAACAGTTTAATAAATGACCATAAATTTAAATTAAAAAAAAAATGCTCCAAATGACGGACAAAGTGAGTGGTACTCATTGCAGCGCAATAAACTGTCGGAGAGGAAACCCTCCCCAGGAGACGGCTCAGTTTAACGAGATTTGAGCTCTAATGGAAATCATCGCAATGAAAACGCTTTCAAGTATGATGCAATTTAGAAGGAAATTTGAAATGAAATTGATATGATTTCAAAAGCTGCAAGCACATGAATGATTAAAATAAAATAAATTACACAAGTGCAGCTTTGAGAGTTCAATAGGTTTAATGGCACCCTACGTCGTAAAGAATTGATGTCAAAATCGTTAAGGCCAACTCAAGCGTGGCGTATATATAACAATATGTAATTTACCCTTATGTGCTTAGCATTGTCGATTGCACTTCCGAAACCAGAGCGCACAGTAGGACAGGGCTATGTACGAGTGCGATAAGTGTACGATATGGAAAGTAAAGCGTTGTTATTTTACAGCTGTTGAAGGTTTCAGTCAACAAACTTATTTTGGTTTGTAGGCCCGGGTATGCAAGAGAATTTGAAAATAACCATCAGTAACGAAATTTTAAATATTTGAGAATTTTCGTTGTACTTGTAAACCATAAGAGAACATTGAAAATGTTATTGGTTTTATCGGCTCTGTTGTAGATTTTGACAAAACTTAAATCAAGTTTCAATCAAGCATATATTGAACTTTCCAGTGGTTCATTTGTTTAGAGAAATATAAAATTTTGTGTTTTCATTTTTTTTTTTTTCTTTTTTTGCATGAAGTTTTGGAAACTGCCATTAACTTAGAAAAGTTAAAGAATTGGGCAAGATAATTGTTCAACTGAAAAAAAATGTGTGTCCTGAGCACGATCGTCAAATTAAAAGTATGCGGCAACGTGTTAAAAGCCATACGAGTATACAGCACGGTGGCTGAGCCGAAAATGAATGTTTATGGTTCCTACTTAAAAACAGAATCTCGAAAAAGGTTTTAGAAAACATAAAGGAAACATTTTGTTTTGACGTTTGTTTCCTGATGTTGCACTTTTGTATTTTTTGTTTTTATTTGTTTTATTTATCCATCGACGGTTTTATCTGTAAAAAGCACTAAACTAATAAAAAAAATCCGAAAATATGAAAAAATTAGAAAACTCATACTTTTTGTTAATGGAGCATTGAAACGGGAAGATTTGATGGGCTCAAAAGGCGGCATCTTTCATGTGAAGCCAACAATATTTCCAAAATTTCAAAAATAAAAGCTCGCTGAAACACAGAATACTTAGAAACCGTCTGCTACTGAAACTAAAATATTTTTGTTTATAGTAGCAACCTGCTGGCCCATTGACAGCTTCAACACTGGGATCGGATACGCCGGCCTAACAAGTCTTTCATTTGTAACGAACTTGTTATGAAAGCAAGGGAAAGACACAAAGCAAAATATTGAAAAATAAATATTTCCATTTGAAAGGTCTTCAAGCTTCAACACTGGGATCGGATGCGCCGGCCTAATAAGTCTTTCATTTGTAACGAACTTGTTATGAAAGCAAGGGAAAAACACAAAGCAAAATATTGAGAAATAAATATTTCCATTTGAAAGGTCTCAGTCCAACCAACATTAAAACCGAGCTAATTTCTATCCTGAAGGAGTATGCTCCTTTGTTTACGACCGCAAAACATTGGGTAGCAGAGTTTAAATAAGACCGTACGAGCTGCCAATACAACCACGATAGTGGTCAACAAATTGAGGACAGTCATGGAATGTCAGGATTCTTTACAGAGATATCAATTGACTGCCTGATATGATCGATAAATATGATATCGACAAGCCCGTTATCCAATATATGAGATGAACAGAGTTTGGATAAACTGTCCATAAAAAATATGGCATCTACAGCAGATAGGCATGAATTCGAATACGAATTTGGCCACAGACCTATGATGACTTTTTTTTTTTTTTTTTTGAGAATTACAGCATTTTCTCGTTAAGAAATTAACATAAAAGATGATAAATTAATATTTCAAAAACTGTCTCTTTCGCGTGGTGCCAAAAATTCATGCAAATTTGCAAAATAGCAGAGAAATTGCTAAAAAAAACTATTATGTGCATAAGTCAGAAACAGGGTTCAATTCCTCCTCTAATTATTCTGTGTCTTTGGAATTTATATATAGATTTTGTTCAGAAATAAGACAAAATCTTAACTATATTGCAGATATTATTTACAAACAAAAATAAAAAATTAAAATAAATTTTTTCCAAAAATTTTCATTTCCTTTCAAAATTAGACTTGGTGCCACACGATGCGAACAATTCTTGCAATTTTGCCAAAATAGCAAAAATCGCTAAAAATCAAATATGTGTATATGCCAGAAACGGAGTCTAATTCTTCCTCTAATCATTTCTTGTCTTTGGAGTTTACCAATAGCTTTTCTACAAAAATAGGACAAATTCTTAACTATATCACTGTTATTATTTACAGAACAAATAGAAATAAATTTTTTGCAAAATGTTCATGTCCTTACAAAATTAAATTTGGTGTAAACGGCCTAAAACCGATTGTACTAAAGAAAATGCCGAATAGTTTTCTCATTTCTCTCACAAATATTTTTAATTGGTGCCTCAAGAACGGTTACTTTCCAGATTTGTTTAAAAGAGCAAATGTAATACCTATTTTAAAACCAGTGAAAGAAGCTAAATCACCAAAAAGTTACAGACCAATTAGTATGTAAACCTGTCTTGACAAGATTTTCGAAAAAATTATACTACAAAGGATACAAGAATTCGCACAGTCAAATGATTTAGTGAAGAAAGAGCAGTTTGGTTTTAGAAAAGAACATTCAACAATACATACACCAGGTTAAAAGAATTATAAATTTCATCGAAGACAATAAAACAAACAGAAGAAGTACTGGAATGGAGTTTTTAGATGTAGAAAAAGCATTTGATACTGTATGGCATAACGGCCTAGTATACAAATTAAAAATTATGGGCTTACCTATATTTCTACAAAAAATTGTAAAAAGCTTTTTGACAAATAGAAAGATGGTGGTTACTGTAGATAATGTAAAATCTACGGAAAGACATATTCTTGCCGGAGTACCTCAAGGATCTATCCTATCTCCTATATTGTATGCTCTGTATACATCGGATTTTAAAGTACTGACGAAATATAACACTGCACTGTGCGCTGATGATACTGCAATCATAATAAAAGGAAAGTTATCAAATGCAATAATAAAAAATATGGAAAAATCACTTATACATGCAGAAAAATATTTCTCAAAATGGAAAATAAAAATTAATCAGGACAAAACACAGGCCATAATTTTTCCATTTAATAAATCGCCCAAGAGAATCCCCACTGTGTCTCTAAATTTGCAAGGCACGAAAATTCCACTTCAAAATAATGTCAAGTATCTGGGTATTATACTTGATAAAAAGCTGGCATTTAAGGAACACGTATACAAGACATGCGAAAAGGCAATTCGATGCGGAAGAGCAATTTACCCACTGCTAAACAGAAAATCGAAGTTGAATGTCAAGAACAAAATGCTATTATATAAAACTTGTATAAGACCAATTATGACATACGGGTGCCAAGTCTGGTTTACAAAAGCTGCTAATACTTACCGGAAAAAACTACAAATAATACAAAATAAGAATTTAAAAATTATTTACAATTTACCTATTCGCTACCCCACATTACACCTACATCGAAATTTCAACGAGGACACATTTAGTATGGTTATACATAATCTCACAAGAAGCTTTGAAGATCGAAACAGATGCTCCAACTACGAATTAATAAGAAATTTATAGATATAACTATCTTCTAAATCTTCGTTTCGAAGATGAAAGAAGTTATTATTATCCCAATTTCCTTACACTTAAAATAGGTTTTTTACTATTTTATTTACCTAAAAATGCAATATAAATATTAAACGAATTACCTCTCATAAAATAAGACATAAATTGTTGCAATACTACTAGTAAAATCTCAAGCCTTGTGAATATTAAAATTAATTTTAAAACTGTAATAATGATAGTATAAATAAATGAAAAAAAAAAAATTTGGTGCAAAACAAAATACGATACTTAAAATTACATTACTTGTTTCGTTATCCCTATCTTGACAGTTTTTGGACGGAGCTGTAGTTCACAGGTACATATATAGCTTACATAATCAAACTACTTTTGGAAAAAAATAAAAATAAATTCCCAGGCATCTCATGAATGAGAAATGGCATAAGTTCTCGCAATCAATGAGCTTGCAAGCATTTTATTCTTAGAGTCAGTGAACTTACTGTTTGCTCACTATTCCGATTGTCAGCTTGAGAAGCTTTTACATGAATTGTTGATTATTCGACTACTTAAAGTGTTCGTTAGACTTATCGAGGTGTCCGCCTTCCAAAGAAACATTTCATCTTTGTATCGGAGATCGAACTTACGATCATATGCGCGATTGACATAATTTATAAATCGATCGACATAATTTATATATCACAAATATTATTTACAGAACAAATAAAAATAATTTTTTCTCAAAATTTTCATTTCCTTTCAAAATTGGGTTTGGTATAAAACGATTGCTGAGCAACACTTAAAATACCCATTACATATTTCCTTATCCTTATCTTGATAGCTTGCGGACGGGGTTGTAGTTCCCAGCTTCATACATCATAGCTTACATAATCAAACTACTTCTGGAAAAAAAATAAAAATAAATTCCCAGGCATCCAATGAATGGGAAATGGCATAACTTCTTACAATCAATGAGCCTACATGCATTTATTCTCAGAATCACTGAACTTACTGTTTGCACACCATTCCGATTGCCAGGTTGAGGAGCTTTTACTAGAATTGTCGATTCTTCGGCTACTCAAAGTGTTTGTCAAACTTATCGAGGTGTCCGCTTTTCAAAGAAACATTTCATATTTGTTTTGGAGATCAAACTCACGATCATATGCGCGATCGACATAATTTATAAAAAGACATACAATAATTTAGTAATTTAAAAAGGGATTGACCAAAAGCTAAAGCTATTATTGTTATATCCTTATTTCGATAACCGAAATGTATGAAAAAATAGCTGCAACTTTAATTGATATTGCTAATAGAAAAGTATTCAACATTTGGCCCTCAATACCAAACAGACATTCTTATTCCATGTAGGGTATAATAATGCCATAAGTCATGTAATATAATGAACATTTGATAAAAATCAAAGAAGATTCTTTCTTGTCTGGAGAGCATCAAGGCGAGAACGCTAAAAAAAAAAAACTATTAAATACCAAGTTTTGACAAACAATTGAGCCTCCATGGCCTGTGATGGCGGTTAAGACAGTCCCCTGTGTTGCTGTTGCCACTGCCACAAAGAACAACAACAAATTTGCTTTTAATTTAGTAAAAAGAATGTTGCACACTTTTTCTTAACTTCCTTATATTTACGTGTGTGTGTGTGATTTTTTTTTTCTTTTGTACAAATCTAAAGAAAATATGCAACTTTCTTATGGTGCACTGAATACAACAACATGGACGCATATGAGTTTATTTATGCCCATGTATTAGTGGTTTGCTGTCGTTTTAAGTGACTTCTTAATGGTTGGTTTAAATTCCTCGAGTATGTGTTTGAGTGAAAAGCATTCTCATTATTATGTGTGTGTGTACGTTTGCGTGTCTGCATGAAAGTATGTGTGAATTGCATTTAATGAATTTATGGCATTCGTACGCGTAATTAAGAATTTAATTAAATTTTCTTATAAATGGTGTTTGTTTGCTGAATACAAATACAAAATACAAATACAAATTAGAAGTGCGCATATCAAAGTTTTTGCATGAATATTTCTACAAATATGTGAGTAAATGGGAAATTTTGAAATGCAACTGATGGCTTATTAATGTGGAGGCATATTTTTGTTTTATTGTAATAATTTGGAATATGCTCGATATCTTAAATAAAGCTAAGGATAGCTGACGATTTCGTTTCCTGAATTTAGCTTATAACAATGAACGGATCTATCAGCCATGGGAAACGAAATGTGCAGAATAAATCACTTGATTATAATTTAATAAGTACTTAGTGGATGTCTCAGAGGCTTCTGTAGGGTGTCCCAACAAGAACGCAAGATTTAAATGATTGATGCAGCAATTGAATTGTTTCTCTGGCTGTATGACATGTGGTGCCGTCTTGTTGAAACCACATGCCCTCCACATTCATTTCTTCAATTCTAGGCACGAAAAAACTGGTTATTATTTCACGATATCGAACACCATTGGCTGTTTGCGCTTAACATGCCTCATTTTCATAAGAAAAAGGTCCAATGATTCCTCCAGCCCAAAATCCACACCACACAGTGACACGTTGAGGATGCATTTGCTTCCCGTGAATCACTCGAGCATTTTCCTCACCCCAAATGCGACAATTCTGCCTATTGACGAAGCCATCAAGATGGAAATGGGCCTCGTCACTGAAGATGATTTTGTCGGCAAAATCAGCATTTTCATGCTGTCTCTCCAATACCCAATTAACGAACTCCCTTCGCTGTCTATGGTCAGCTGGCTTCAGTTCCTGAGTCAATTGAACTTCGTATGCATGAAGATGCAAATCTTTCGTCAAAATTCGCTGCATAGTGGATTTGGAGACACCAATTTGCTGAGGTCGGCGTCGAATTGAGGTGGATGGAGTTTGAGCGACATCATCACGTACAGCTGCGACATTTTCGGTCGATCGACCTGGTCGAAGGCGCGTTGTTGTCTTTACATCACTAACAGACCCAGTTTTGGCAAATTTATCCATTAATATCTTTACAGTTGACTCTTTTGGGCATTATTGTGACCCCAAATTGATCGCAATTTGCGAACCGTAGCCGCAAAACTTTCACCATTTTGGTAAAACAATTTCACAATTAGAATGCGTTGTTCATTCGTGTATCGCTCCATTTTTACTAACCTCGTACCTTCTACTAGCAAACAATAACAATTGTTCAAATGTCAAACAATGACACTTCGAATGGCGCCAAATTTAAATTTTGCGTTCTTGTTGGGACACCCTTTATAAGGCATAATACACGATCTGTGTAGATTCCTTGGTCTATAGGACCTGTAAACGCTGGTATAGCTATGTAGTATGAGAGTGGTCCCAAAACTAACAGACCTGACGTATAGATGGCGCCAGTATTTTGAAAACAATTATTTTGGTGAAGACCGCAAAACATTGGGTAGCAGAGTTTAAACAAGGCCGTACAAGCTGCCAATACGAACACGGTAGTGGTCAAGAAATTGAGGTGTTCACGTCAGGCATAGTTAAGAAAATCCACAGAATGACATTAGGTGATCATCGACTGAAGTTGAGTGAGCTAGCTAAAATGATAGGTATTTCATAAAGTGCTACGCATCATATATTGATGAAGCTTTGAAGATAGAAAACCGGGCGCAAGGTGGGTTCCTTGGTTGCTTTAAATATATCTACATACATATATTGATTTGAAGATAGGAAAGATGTGCGCCAGATGGGTGCCGCGCTTGATTTCAAGAGAGCAAATCCAGCATCGTGAAGATGTTTCAGTAGAGTTTTTAGCGATGTTTCACCGCAATAATTGCGTCGATTTATAACCATTGTTTGGACATATGCCCACGGATTCACACTTGAGACAAAGGAACAGTCGAAGCAGTGAACTAGAGTGGGAGAGTCGTGTCCAATCCTGTCCTGGCGTCTGCTTTTGAGATGAGCATGGGATTATTCATAAAGGAAAAAAACCATCAACGGCGAATGTTATTCTAAATTATTGTAGCGTTTAGGTGATGAAATTATGGAGAAAAGGCAGCGTTTGGCAAAAAAGAAAGTATTGTTTCATCAAGGCAATGTTCCAGTTCACACTTCCACTATTGAGAAGGACAAAATTAACGAATAAAAGTTCGAATAGATTCATGATTATTCGTCAGATTTAGCTCCTTCAAGCTATTTAAAAAAATAACTCGGTGGTAAAGGATTTGCCAACAATATAGAGATGCAGTCTGCATTTGATGGCTATTTTAAGGAGCTGAGAGTTCTTACTATAAACAGGGTATAAAAGCTATTGAATGTCGCTAAAAAAAAGTGTACCGAGCTAAAAGAAGATTATGTTGAAAAATAATTTGAATTTTTTCAAATTTTTTTCTAGTTTTTGGACCGCCATCGCAGCGAGGCAAAGTGCTTTTCATCATGCTGATTTTGGCACTGGCCCCTAGGTAATATAAAGGCAATGAAACTAAAGTTACATTTTAGAGTATCTAGAATTCAACTATTGTCCTAGCAACGATATGTAAAAATAATACCAAAATAGGAAGGAAAGATAGGCTTAGTCCGACAGTCAAAAAATACGATCTGCAACACTTCTGATAATTGATTCAGATTCACACGTTTATGGCGATAGGTGGAACCAGATTCCTAAACAAAGGCATCCAACGATATTAAAAAATAATACCAAAATGAGTAGGAAAGAAAGTCTTAGTCCGACAATCGGATAATACAATCTACAGCACTTTTTAAAATTCAGACGTTCATGGCAGTAAGTGGAACTAAACTCCTAGACAAAGATACCAACTATGAGGGCGGTCCCAAAACTAGCCAACCTAAGAAAGAAAATCTAAAAAAATTGGGGAAAAAATTCTTTTCTTTTCAACATAGTCTCCTTTTAGCTCTATACACTTTTCCACCGATATTCAATAGCTTGCATATCCTGTTTGTAGCAAGATTTGTCAAACTCCTTAAAACAGCCATCAGCCTCATACTCCACCTCTTCACTGTTGGCAAATCTTTTACCACCGAGCCGTTTTTTTTTTCAAATTTAGAAATAGAAAATAATCCAAAGGAGCTAAATCTGGCGAATAAGGTGAACGATGAAGGAATTCGAAGGTCAATTCTTTAATTTTGGCCATCATAATAGTAGATGTGTGAAGTGAAGCATGATCTTGATTAAATAACACTTTTTCCCCTCAACTGCGGTCTTTTTTCATAATTTCAACAAATTGGCATACAAATAAGCATAGTATTTATCATTTATGGTTCTTCTGAAGATAATTAACGACAATAATCTCATGTGCATCCCAAAAATACAGACGCCATGACTTTGCTTGCAGATGGAACCGTCTTTGCCTGCTGGGGTCACGATTCTCCCATTCCAGTCCACTGCTTTGACTGTAGCTTTATCTGAGGTGTGACGTGGTGGACCCATATCTCATACACGGTTATAAATCGACACAAAAATTTGGCTTTATTGTGGTGCTACATCGCCAAACATCATCATACTGAAACATCGTCAAGACGCTGTTTTTGCTCTATTGAAAGCAAGCGCGGCACCCATCGTGCGTACAGCATTCTCATCTTCAATTCTTCGGTGAATATACGATGTACTCGTCTAGCACTTTCTGAAATGTGTATCATTTCAGCTAGCTCACGACCTTCAGGCGACGATCTTTAAAATGTCATTTAGTGGATTTTCTTAACCGTGTCTGGCGTGGGCAACTCGCTTGGTTGACCACTACGATATTCGTTTTGGCATTTCATACGGTCTCGTTTAATCTCTGCTGTCCAATATTTTGCATCCGTAAACGAAAGAACAGACTCCCCCAGAGAAGAATCTAGATTGAGTTTAATATTGGTTGGATCTTTGATCACGTGGTATTGGATGGAGGGCATGGTTGTAGTGTCATGAATGTAAGCTGACGCAGAATCGAATCATCAATCGCCCATCAAAAAGATTTGCAGGCGCCTTTTAGA
>JAHXMU010000051.1:338920-366798 GCA_019455685.1 Philornis downsi | reverse complement strand
TCCAAATTCACAACATTTTCTTAGGCACTTTTAGAGATACTATAAGTTGAATGAATTTTTTTTTTTTTTGAAAATATTGATTTGAACTTTGGACATGGATTTGTTTGAAGTAACGTTAATAAAATTTGTTTTCTTAGATACGCAAATGAGAATTAGTTTTCTTTGTAATTTTCCAATGAATAGAAATTATCTTGGGTCTTCCAATATTTTATAAAAATTTATAGGATTGTGGTTAGGTCAATATAATATTGCTTTATTTTTGCAAAATGTTATTTGTATATTTCGGAAAGTTTTAATCTGTACTTTTGCTGTGAGTTAGCTAAACTTTGAATATTCAATATTTCTAAAAGAGTGAATATATAATTGTTTTCTGTGCTAAGTTAATGTTGTTTAATTGTAAGTTTATTAAGGAAATTTTGTTGTAACTTTTTAGCGGTTTTTAATTTGTAAATTTCCTAAAAATTTTAAGGCATTTTTTCTTTAATTTCTTACAGAAATTTTGGATTTTATGGATTTATAAGGTAAGTAGAAAGGAATCCTTTTGTTTTTTTTTTATCAAATTTTAATTCTAGACGTATGATTTTCTCATATTCTTTTGCGTGTTTAGCACTCAAGCTTGACGTCTTTAGTGTTTATACCATATTTTCATAATTTGTTTTTTTTTTTTTAATATTTTACTTTTATTAAAAGATCTCATACTTATTCGTATTTCTGTTTGCATTTATCTTTTATGTTTTTAATTTGAGTTTGTTTTCTTTTTTTTTTTTTTTGCGAAATTCTGATTTTGTTTCTAAAAGGTAATAATTTTTCAAAAACTGTAATGATTTGCTTAAATTTAAGTTGCAACATATGTTTTTAATTTAATATTTTTCTTCAATACTTTTTGCTATTATTTATTTGTATGAAACTTTTCATACAAATGTCGTGTAAATGTTATCAAAATTTTCCTCTCATTTTCATGTAACACAAACTGTTGTCGAGACACAAAGAGAGCCAAACTGCGACATCATTTTGTTGTTGCGGTTATTTTTAAATATATATATAAATATGTATTTGTTGTTATTGCTGTTGTTGCTATTGTATTTGCATTTGTTGTTGACGAGGCTAAGGATTTCATAGAGAATTGCTTGATAGTGGCTGTTGTCTGGTATTCCTCTGTTGTTGTTGTTGTTGCTGCAGCTGATACTGGTGAAGATGAAGCTGATGATTGTATTTTTTATAAGTTTTGATGGCCAAATTGATGCTACCAAAGGGGAGGGGGGATTCCCTTTTAAATAAAAGTCAGCGGAAAAAAAAACAACAACACAAAACGAAAATGCTCAAACAATCACGAAACGCCGTGATCTCATATGGCGCGGCGACACGAAACACACTTACGCAGTCACTTTTTTTTTCAGGGAGGAACTCGCACGCTTTTGGATTCTTTTCACACAAAGCTAACGGGGGGAGATGATAGACATCGATGGCAAGAATCGGGAAATTTTGTTGAAACAACAACTGAACAAGTTTAGAATTTTACAAAAATTCACTTAGTAACCCAGGCGGACAGCGCGGCTCGTTTGAATATTTTTCAAATTCCACGTAATCTACACTGACTGGCCGCAATTTCATTGAATTGCCGTAGCTATCATTAAAGTTTTGTCTCTTCCCCCGCCTCACCGTTTGTCTCATCAAAATATGCGTTGTTACGCCCGATTAGTTGAAAATAACGTCACATAATTTTCTTGACTTCCACCATCCACAATTCCAATTAGAATTTTTCACAACGTTTTCTTGCCGTTGCGATTCGATCCGATCTAATTCGTCTTTACGTAGCCACACGATATTTCACAATGATGACGAGAGTGTGAGAGATTTCCATCCAAACTTAGCGGTTTACGCACACAATTTTCTTTTTCACTTCGTAATTTTCACGATTGCGCCGCACAACATAAACACTTTCCGTTACAGAAGAAGTCTCCTTAACTCACTTAAGGCATTTTTAAAGTTTTCACTCTCTAGCCGTTTCCCACTTTACACTCTCTTCCTCACATGCACAAATTCTCATTTTCTTTTGAAAATGTTGTTTATTTGTACAATTTTCATGTGTTTCGTGGCGTTTTTCCGCAACCACGTTGTTGCTTCATTCGCGGTTTGTGTGTGAATGCCAGCCAGACACCGCTATTTGTCATCAATGTTGCCCGAGGAACTCTTTCGCTGTCGCAACTTTTGCCGCCGTTGGCGCTTCTGCTGCCGCAGTCATATGTTTTTAATGTTTGTGTGTCTGTAAGTTCGCTGTTGATTGTTTCCTTAGTTTGTTTTTGTTTACATTTCGTAAAGTATCTGTGAGTTTGTTACTTTCCTTTTGTTGTCGTTGCCGTTTCTTGTTGCTCATTTCGGTTCGACAGGAAATATCGAACATATGGTTACCATATTGCTTTACGAAAACATAATATAGGGAGGTTTGTGTCTGTGATTCCCTGAAACATGTTGCTGCAACATACGTTGCTGATACAGTGTTGAGCAAATAATGTTGATGAAGTGTTGCAATGAAGTGTTTGACCATCGCGATAGTGGGTGTGTGAACTAGAGCATTGTCTTGATAAAACAACACTATGTTTTTCGGCAAATGCAGCCTATTTTCCATAACATCATCAGTTAACTGCTGCAATAAAGTAACATCATATTCACCGTTGATGGTTTTTCCTTTCTGAAGATAATCAATATAAATAATTCCATGCGCATTCCAAAAACCAGATGCCACGACCTTACACGCACACGGAACCGTCTTCACCTCCTTTGGGCACGAATATCCCCGTTCCAGTACACTGCTTTGACTGTTCCTTTTTCTCTTTTTTCTCTGGTGTGAAGTGGTGGACCTATGTCTCATTCATGATTATAAATCGACGCAAAAAAAAAAACGGTTTTATTGCGGTGAAACATCGTCAAACACTCTGCTGAACCATCTTCATGACGCTGTTTTTACTCTATCGAAAGCAAGCGCGGCACCCATCTTGCGCACAGCTTTATCAACTTCAAATAATCGGTCAATATACGATGTATAACACTTTTTGCAAAACCTATTATTTCATCAAGCTCACGCACTTTCAACCGACGACCATCCAATAATATTTTGTGGATTTTTTTAACTGTGTCTGGCGTGGACAGCTCAATTGGTCGACCACTACGGCAGCTCGTACGGCCTCGTTTAAACTCTGTTACCCAAAATTTTACAGCCGCAAATGAAGGAGCAGACTCCCCCAGAGTAGAATCTATCTCGGCTTTAATATTGGTTGGACTGAGACCTTTTAAATAGAAATATTGAATTATATAACGGTGACCAATTTTGTCCATGTTTGCAAATTTACTGGCTCAAATAAAAATACTAAACAACGTAGCGCCTTGAAACTTAAAACATATGTTTTATAAGGTTGCCACTTTTCATCAGAATAATTTTTTCAAACAACTGGCACTATCTGGCACGCCAGGTCTGCTAATTTTTCGATCGCCCTCGTATATTCTACAGGGTGGCGCATCAATTGCAATACAATAAAAAATTCAAATAACTTTTTCTATTGTATGGAAAACTCAAATTTATTTTATATAACTAACTGGTTTTGAAGATGATAGACCGTAAATGACGTCCATATTCATTCACACATGTGTCGCATATGATCAGAAAATTATTCATTGCGGGATCGTCTCAATTATTGTTTAAATACTCTACTTCAATTCAGTCAAATGGTGTACAAACTCTTGCTTGACATAACCCCATAAAAAAGTCTGGTGAAGTCAAGCCAGCCAAGGGCCAGCGGAAAGTGGAGTTTCTGGATATTAATTTGTTTGAGAATTTTTGTTAGAGCTCAGCTATAACCGGTCTAGCTTTGTGTGCAGTTGCACCATCTTGCTGTTGAAATGGATACGCTTTTATAATCTAGAAATCTTTATGAATCTGCGATGTCGATTTTAGAACCAGTCTAATGTTGGCTCGAAATTCACTGCAGTTACCCTCATTTCCTTGGGGATGTTAAAGACATTGCACGATAGACCACCGTCGTGTCTATAACATTGTTTAGCAATATTCCACTTCGCAGGGATATCGAATTAAATCACGGCAGCTTGAAGTTAACTTTACAGTATACCAAATGATGATATGTATCGATTTGGTTTCTTTTATTATTCTACAAGAACTGTCCTGTAAACAACCATTTCGCTATCGATTTGCTGGATACAAAGCCATACTAATTATCTTTTTTAAGTACAAGACATATTAAGCTTAGATTTTAAGCATTGTAATGTTCTTACTTTTTCCCCACAGACTTTAAAATTTTGATCATTGATCTTCATCAAATTTTTCACCATTTTTTAACAGAATTTTCATAATAAATTTGCACGCAAGAATGAGATATCAATACCGAAATCTGGAGTATTAATTGGATAGTGTTAAAATTGAAAATTTGTTGCTGTTCGTTCATCTTCAGCTTACAATTTTAGCCTCACTAATTTCTCTTTCTCTTAACGTAAAAGGTATGTATTTAAGAGGATTTTTCAATTATTTGGCCAAATGTTTTTTTGTTCAATGTTGAACTTCTGCAAAACATAATCTTGTTTGTAAAAATATGATAGAAATACGAGTATTTGAAATGAGCTTCCCAGCCTATCATCCCAAGCTATCCAACTGCGACAAGCTCATCGCCCAACCCTCATGAATGTGACCTTATACTCCCCCTTCATTTTTCTGTTCGTAGCCTTAGGCATATTAATCAGTTGCCATAATCAAAAAAAAAGTCTATAAAAGTCTATATATAATGTCTTCATGGCCATAATAAAACAAAATAAATCGTCAGAGACCTAACTTGCTTAGGCAAGAAATATCACCTTCAATCTATCGAAAATAAATCTGAACAAGACCTTGGCTGTTTGCATCACCTCTCATATCTATAATGAGTTTATGTTCACAAGTACGAGATGACATTCAAATTCTCCTTTTGACTCCAAGACTAGACATGATTATCTTGCGGAATATTAACTATAAACTAGGACTTTTTGAATAGAAAAGAGACATAGACACTTCTCGTATAAAAAAGTGCCTTCATAGACTAGACACTTTTCATGTAGTAATGTGTCTCAACAGACTCTTTTCGTATAGAAAAATTTCTTCGTGGGCACTTTTCGTAAAGAAAAGTTTCTTCGTGGGCACTTTTCGTTTAGAAAAGTGTCTTCACGTGCAATTTTCGTATGTAAAAGTGTCTTTTTAGACACCTTAGACACTTTTCATGTAGTAATGCATCTCAAAAGACTTTTCATGTAGAAAAGTTTCTTCTTGGGCACTTTTGGTACAGAAAAGTTTCCTCGTGGGCACTTTTCGTTTAGAAAAATGTCTTCACGTGCAATTTTCGTATATAAAAGTGTCTTTATGGGCACTTTTCGTATGGAAAAGTGTATTCATGGGCACTTTTCATATGAAAAGTGTCTTCATGTGCACTTTTCCTATAGAAAAGTGTCTTCATGAGCACTTTTCGTACAGAAAAGTGTCCTCATAGACACTTCATGGACATTTTTCGTACAGAAAAGTGTCCTCATAGACACTTTTCTTCATGGGCAATTTTTTTATAGAAAAGAGTGTTCATGGGCACTTTTCGTATGGAAAATTGTCTTTTTGTATGGAAAAGTGTATTTTTGTACGGAAATGTGTCTTTATGAGTGGCTTTATGGGCACTTTTCCTACAAAAAAGTGTCTTTATGGGCACTTTTTGTATAGAAAAATGTCTTCATGGGCACTTTTCGTATAGGAAAGTGTCTACATAGGCACTTTTCGTATGGAAAAATGTCTTCATGAGCACTTTTCGTATAGAAAAGTTTCTGTATTGGCACTTTTCGTATAAATAATTGTCTGTATTGGTGTCTTCATAAGCACTAAGTTATTTTAGTAGTATTATTAAAGATATTTCTGCATAATTATAGTTAAGTGTAGTGGCACTGAAATTCAACCTTTCCGGTTTAAATTATAAATTGCTTTGTTTCGTTGCCTTTGTATCCTGTCTCTTTTAAATTATATCCTGTCTTTTCAAAATTATTGGCAAAACGAAAAACATAAAATATTTCTCAAAAACGCAGCAAAAACATTGAAAAAGTCGTTTTTTATTTATGTAGTTGCAGAGCTATTATCGCTTACGATTCGTACAGCTTGAACGTGAGTGCTTTCACGTACATAAATTTTAACTGCGTTTTGTAGCGTCACATTGATAAAAAGCATCCCTTAATGTGAGAAAATTTGTATTCCAATTAGATATGACACTTTTACGAAACTCTACCGTTTTCATTATCACACAAATTCTAGTTCAGTCTAATATATTGAACTTTATGCATTCCGCTTACGTTCGATGACAGAACAACTGCTACAAATTGGAAAAATTTTAAATTTATTGACTGCGGGATGTAAATGAATGCCGCCACCAGTCCCTTTACGATGTGTGGCAGCTAACTATTTTTGGAAGAAAGGCGAGGCGACATCAAAACAACAGAGGGCCAAAACGCCCACGTTTAATTTGGCATAAAAACAGTCTGGTTTTCTTTATTTTGCGTTACAAAACCCAAAAATAACACATTAATATAGAAATAATTTGAATATTTTCTTCGTTGTGTTTATTTTCATTGCTCTTCAGTTATTATCTGTATTTATGCCAATGAATTTATGACGTTTAATTGACAAAACTTCTCAATACCCGCCGCCGAGCGTGTGATGTGGGTGGTCGCTGGGAATACATTTACACTAAAAGTCTGCGCCAAATTGCTGTGTAACTATAGGAAAATACTTATAGGTATATCTTGTTATTCTTTATGCCACTTTTATTTTTTTCCTTTTCGATTACATTTTTATATATTGCAATATTATAACTTTTGGTTTGTGGTGCATACTCGTACAGCGGCTACATTCATTTCGCACTATGCGAGAAACTTCAATTTGGACATGTGCCATCAGCATCATCATCATCTTCATGGTTTTGCTAGAAACTCATAAATTTCACATTTGAAATGGTTATGTTTTCATTTCCTTTTAGAGGAATAGAGAAAGTCATCGTTGTATTCTTTTGAAGTTTCAAAGTGTTTCAGGTGATTTGTTTAGCTTATGAAATTGTATTTTTAGTTTTATACATGGTTATTACAAAAATTGGTGTCATTTCCGGGACACCTGGATTTCATTAGTTCACAAGAATATAAAATATATTCGTCAGAAATCGACTCGCTTACAAAAATGTTAATAGACCTTACGTTTTGTCGCGCACCAATACCTCCAATTGTGAGAATATAGTAAAGTGTTGAACCAACCTACAAAAAATAAATAAATGGTAACAAAATTCGATACCGATTTATGTTTATATGTAGGGTGGCGCACCAATTGTGCTACAATAAGAAATTGAACTAACTTTTTTTTATCAATGTATTTAGTTTTTTTCTTTATTGTATACAAAATTTAAATTTATTTTATATAACTTATTTACTTTGAAGATGATAGACCGTAAATGACTTCCATACTCATTCACGCATGTGTCGCATATGATCAGAAAATTATCCATTGCCATATCGCCTCAATTATTGTTTTAATGTACTGTTTCAATTCAGTCAAATGGTTTCATTTTGCACACTTCTTGCTTGACATAACCTCATAAACAAATTCAGGTGCAGTCAGACCAGGTGATCTCGGCGGCCAGCGGAAAGTAGAGCGTCTGCATATTAATTTGTTTGACAACCGATATGGCCATGTGAGCAGTTGCTCCATCTTGCTAGAACCAAATGCTGTTGAAACGGATACATCTTCGGCGCAGTTCAAGGTAAATAAAAAACTCCTTCAACATCTTTAAATAACGGTCTTCATTGACAGATGGAAAGCAGCACGATTCCATGCCCTACCCTGTTTAAAATCTACAGGCTTACATCGATTAACACATTTCATTGGCTATTTGAGAAATAACCAGCTCTTTCCGATTCCTTGCATATTTAAATCGATGATATAACATTAAGAATATTCTGTGGACGATTTTTGTGTGATCTGAATACACAATGGACCGTTTTGGGAAAACACAGCGCAAAAACTAATATTCGAATTCTTTCAATTGAGACCCAAGTGAAGCAGCAAGTTCTGACGTTTCATTAATTTAAGTATATAGCCTAGTCTGGACATAGTATAGCTTACCAAAGTTAAGCTACTCGTACTTTGAAAGAAAGTACAAAAAGTGCGATGTTGAAGAACATTTAAAGCAGTGTTTTTTAATCGATTGGAGTTGAAAACCTGTTACTTTTTCGTTGATTAAAGTCGGAGAAAAATTTCATGGTCCACCATTTTTTCGTGAAAAATTGAACAGCATTGCCAGCTTTCTTTTATTGATTTCCAATACTGAAATCGGAAAACCTTACGTCTTAACGTCATAACATATGCAATAATACAGGGATATCCATTTGTCGTTTTCAAGTAAAATTAAATAAAACACACATAAAGCTATGATTTCAATGAAATTTTTATTTTATTATATTGTTTGGACTTTGCCATCATGTACGAAATACAATGTCATTTAAATGACAGCCTCTAGATTGGTTGCAGCAGTGGATCCTTTTCAGATAGTTTTCGATCAGTTTTTCGCTCATTTCGGGCGGTATCTCGGTGATAACTTGGCGAATGTTGATTTTCAAATGCTCCGACGTTTGCAGGTTATCTGCGTAAACACCGTCTTTGACGTAGCCCCACAAAGTAATTTAACGGCGTCAAATCGCATGACCTTGGTGGCAAACTGACGTCGCCAAAACGGTTATCGACGTAGCTTTATAAAAAATCTAATGGCGTCAAATGGCATGACCTTGGTGGCAATTGACCTCAGTAGGACATAAAATTACACTTTCTGTAGACTTCTCATGCAATAAAGCCAAAATCGGTCATGTTGTGTGGCTCGTGACACCATCTAGTTGAGACCTCATATCGTCCAGTTCAATATTTTCAATTGAAGGGAAGAAAAAAACTCGGTTATCATACTGCCATAGTGCTCTGAATTGATGGCAACGGTTCCTTCAGCGTCATTTTCTAAAAACCATATTGCGCACCAAAAAGTCATTTTTCCGGAATGCAATGGCTTTTCCACAATCACTTCTGGGTTCTCTAAGCCCCATATTCGACAATTTTGCTTGTTAACGTAACGACCGAGGGAGAAATGAACTTCGTCGCTGAAGAGGATTTTATTCAAAAAATCTGTATTGAAAGCCTGTTGCCGCAGCATATCTACGGCGTTGTGAATGGTCAGCCGGTTTTAATTGTTGCGTAAGGTGGACTCCATATGGATGGAGATGCAAATCCGAATGCAAAATACGCCATAATGAGCCGTCAGATAGGCCCAATTGCTGCGAACACCGTGTAATCGACAAACTTGGATTATCGCCACACTTTTACTAGCAGAAGCGTTATTTTCGGCAGTGAGTACATTGCGATGATTCACAGACCTGTCTACATCTGTAACGCTTCCAGTCTCTTCAAATTTCTTTATAATCTTGCCAATTCCTTAAACAGTAGGTCGATTATGGCGACTATAATCATCCCATAATGCACGAAAAGTGCCCATGTTTGAATCACCACTTTTGTAGGAAGTTATAACTATTTTTATGAGTTCAATCACCGCTTTTGTAGTAAGTTTTAACTATTTTTTGCGTTCTTCGGTTGTTAAACGATTCATATTCGTAAATGGCAAACCGTTCACTAAATAAATAACACTTCAGATGACAGGTATTTAACCACTAAATGGACAGCCCATTATCTTCGTTAAATTGAGGGACACAAATTGCGTGTCAATGTGTCGCTGTGTACTGAATGTGTATTGTGGAGCGTGTTCTATGTATGAATAGTCCATGGCAGTAACGTTCTAACATGTTATTGCAGTGAAATTTCATTTTGGAAACCGAATTTAAGTAAAAAGTATTTCGTTTTCTTCGTAACCCAGGAAAAACCAATTGGAATTCATACAAACATAATAACGTACTCAATGTAAAAATACAACTAACACAACAAAGGAAATTTGATAGTTCTTAATATGCTGAAATACAACGAAATGCAGCGAACTTTAAGGCTTCAAGTGGAAGTTACCTGTATAGACTGAAGCGTCTCTTTTAACCACAGGATTACTAACACAAACAAAAGAAAATTATATTTCAATACTTTTATATGATTCTTATAGTCTAGATAATCTTTGATGTTGATTTTCATACTGCATTTCTGTAGAAAATTTCCATGCCTATCTTTTCATAACCAACATATTTTCGTAGGAAATTCTTTCAAGAGGTACTCGTATATTTAAAAAATTCACTATATACGCACTAATCTACAAAAGGAAAAAAAACTATGTGGAGAAACAAAATTTCTGAAGACTAATGAAAAAGAACAGTGAAAAAAGAAGTCTTCAACAGATATATTTGAAATAAGCACTATAACCGGACTAATTTTCGAAAGGAAAAAAAAACTAAGCACAAACTCAAAATTTCTGAGGACTACTAATAAAAAAAAAAAAATTGCGAAAGAAGAAATCTTCAAGAGATATATTTGAAATAAGCACTATATCCGGACTAATTTTCGAAAGGAAAAAAAAACTAAACACAAAAACAAAATTCCAGAGGACTGGTGTAAAAGAACAGCCAAAGAAGAAACTTCCGCAAGGCATATTTGAAATAAGCACTGAAAAAATTATTGGCATTTCCTTTTATGATGGCGCGATATCAAAGTCAAGAAATTTTGACTCTGTAAATCGATGCCGGGAAATATACTTTTGAGGGTGAGGGAAATAAAAGAGTTTCAATTCGATTCCAAAAACCTACATAGCTTTATTAAATATTCTCAGCAGTGGCTTAGCCGACGATGTGGTCGTGAAGATGACTCAGGAGAAAAAGAGGACGAGGCAAAGTTGTTAGCAACCACGAAGACTACCGTCTTTTTGTTTTAGAAAAAATTACAGTTTAACTTCGAAATTACTATTTAGAATAGTTGCCAGCTAGTTAAGTGATTTAACTGTTAATCACTTGTACAAGTAATAGCTACCAAATACATAAAATTCAATAAATTAATTTCCGTTATACAAATTTAAATTAGAAATTCATTCGTTTAAAATATAAAAAGAAATATACATATTAATTCAATAAATAACGAAACCGTGTTAAACAAGCACTATATTTGGACTAATTTCCGAAAGGAAAAAAAAAACTACACACAAAAACAAAATTCTAGAAGACTAATGAAAAAGTAAACAGCAAAAGAAGAAACTTTTTCATTGCCACAATAACTTTTTTAAAAATGTGGTAAAGAGTCTCTATAAAAAAATAATTCCGTCCCATACCTGTGTTAAATCCGTCGATGATTACGTAAATTTGAAGACGTATTTCTGATTCTATTAATCATTAATTTAAATATTATCCATCAGGTAAATACAGGATTGCCTATATTCGACGGACCCATGTTTAAAAAAAAAATCAAAGAAAAAAATAAAAATTTGGCGGTTGGCAATCTTATTCATTTAATTTGTTCCAATATCTCTCAAATGGCCGCCTATGGCGTTGATGGTGTATTGTGCCCTTTTTGCAGCATTTTCCATCGTTTTCGCCAACATTTCGGCCGGAATAGCGGCCATTTCTTCACGAATGTTGTCCTTGAGCTCTTCTACGGTCTTTGGCTTGTTAACGTAAACCTTTGACTTCAAATGTCCCCACAAGAAGTCAGCGGGCGTCAAATCGGGCGAACGCGGTGGCCAGTCCAAATCACCATTTTTCGACATCAAACGGCCCGGAAACAAATTCTTCAGAAAATCGATTGTTATGCGACTTGTGTGCGGTGGAGCGCCGTCTTGTTGAAACCAGAACTGCCTCATACGCTTTCGACGAATAATTGGCATCACAAAATTGGTCATCATGTCGCGATAACGCTCCTGGTTGATGGTAACAGCATGGCCATTTTCGTTTTGGAAGAAAAACCCGTTTTCGCACTAACGCCACACCAAACTGTGACTTTTTCGTCATGAAGAGGCAATTCTTGAATCTCCTGAGGATTTTCACTGGCGTAAATACGGCAATTTTGCTTATTTACGGTCCCATTCAATGTGAAATGGGCTTCATGGGACATGATAATTTTGTTCCAAAATTGCTCGTCATCATCGGCCATTTCGATGACTCGTTGGGCCCATTCCAATCGACGAGGCTTGTCCGCAGGCAACAATCTTTGCGTCAATTGAATTTTGTACGGGAACAAATGCAAATCAACGCGAATAATCCGTTGTAAAGTGGACCGAGCCATGCCCAACTGCTGAGAACGGCGTTTTTGGGATGTTCTTGGGGACCTCTCAACGCTGGCTCGTACGGCAGCGATATTCTCGGCCGATCGCCTGGTCGACTTTTATTTGGCCTCTTTGGATTAGAAAGAGCCTCACCAGTCGAAAATTTTTCGTATAAACGCTTAATGGTGTTCTTAGAAGGCGCACTTCTCACATTTTTTAATATTTTAAAAGCACGTTGAGTTTTCACAATTGACTTCTTCTGTTGGCGTGTATTGTTCCATGGTAAAAATCTGCTTGGACTGACGCTTCAAACGCGGTATGTCATTAAGCGATCTGACATCTCTGTCAAAAGTTATGGCGTTGCCAGATGGGTCCGTCGAATATGGGCAACCCTGTACATTTATGTATGGATGTTAACATATGTACATCCATGTGGTATGTAAACCGAGCAAACAAACATGAAAAACATTTAAAGTTTTTCCACCTACCGTGTTGTCATCGTTTCCTTTTAATTTTGTAAACTACAGATCATCCCCCATTTCCTGATATTGTGAAATTTCATGATCAACATTTCTATCTCTCTCTCACTCTCCTCCCCTTCACATGAAAAGCTGGAAAAGATTGAAGTTTCCTCTTCCTATGCACATTTTCAAAAGAATAAAATCCCCTTTTTTATCAATTTGATTACAATATTTTGAATTGGTTCCATCTAAACATTTGGCATCAAGTCAATCGATATGATAAATACTCCTATCAACCATAACACTCCGCACTCGTGCCCGGTCGAACATAAGCAATTCTTACTCCCACTCCAAATAATGTCAGGTTTCATTTAGCTTTTTTCATGCCTCTACTTTTGGATGTACAAAGCGGACAAGAGAAAAAAGATAAATTAGCCGCCGGTAGTGTGTTTGGTGCCCGATGACATCGTGCAACATGTGTTTTAGCTGTTGTGCCACCGCAATGCTTTACGTTGCACTTTGGGGAAGCCAGTGATGTGTTGATGATTGTATTGAATGCATCTTTGAGATGGCAAAGATGGTGCTTTTTTTTAAATACTTAAGCTTGGTACTAAGTTCTGTCATATGAAAATGTTTATCTCAATATTTCAATAACCCACCATAGGTCTCGCAGTTATGCCAATCCAATCATATGAATGCACAATATTTTTGCGATTGTTGCACCAAATAAATGGTGTCCCAACAAGAACGCAAGATTTAAATTTTAAATAAAACACAGATATTTAAAAAAAAGTCATGAAACTTTATTATATCGTAAAGTAGACGGAATGAGGTTATGTATGGAACAACACATCAGGCAGATGTCCGCTGCGGCTTTGCTGGCACACACGCGATCTTTTAATGAAATTTTCAATGACCGTTTTGCATAAGTGCTGCAGTATTTCATTAATGCAGCGTCCAATTTTCTCTTTTAAGACTTGAGTCGTCGTCGGCTTATTCGCGTAAACCATCGATTTCAAAAAACCCCAAAGAAAAAATTCTAGTGGTATTAATCGCACGATCTAGGCGACCAATTCTGGTCTCCAAAACGCAAAATAACACGACCGGGAAATGACTGATGCAGCAATTGAATTGTTTCTCTGGCTGTATGACATGTGGCGCCGTCTTGTTGAAACCACATGCCCTCCATATTCACTTTTTCTACAATTCTAGGCACGAAAAAGCTGGTTATCATTTCACGATACCGAACACCATTGACTGTCTTGCGTTCTTGTTAGGACACCCTTTATCTAATTGCTTAAATGGGAAGGTACACTATTTTCTTTTGCCGCCATTTTGATAAACATTAATCTTGACAGTTCATATTTGGCAGTCATGAAGTAGAGACGTGGCAAATTTATTATGGAAAAATATTCGTTAATATTCGATATTATGGAAAAATATCGATTACTGTGACGGTGAGAAGGTTACGTGAAATTTTTGGGGGAAATAATGTGCCAACAAGACGCACTATTTATCGTGTAGTGAATGATTTCGAAGAAAGAGGGTCTGTAGCTGATAGGGCCAAGCATGGACCACAACGTACCGCAAGATCGGCTGAAATCATTACTGCCGTTCAAGAAAGTGTTCAAAAAATCCATCAACCTCAATTCGACACCGGGCTCAGGAGCTTGGTCTTCAAAGAACATCTTTGGCCACAATTTTGCACAAGGATTTGCATTTGCTTCCATTTAGCATTCAGTTGACACAAGAGCTTCTTCCACAAGACCATCTACGCCGCCGTACATACCCCAATAGGATGTTACAGTTCGCCCATGACAACCCCGATTTTCATGAAAAAACCAAACGAGGCACATTTTGATTTGAATGGATATGTGAATAAACAGAATAGTCGGTTCTAGGCAATGGAAAACCCTCAAATTATCCAGCAGTCACCTTTGCATCCATTAAAAGTGACAGTCTGGTGTGTAATTTGGTCAGGAGGAATCATTGGACCTTACTTCTTTGAAACTGAAAACGTCGTAACGATGGGGACTGTCAATGGGGAGCGATATCGCTATATGATTGAAAACTTTTTAATGCCACAACTGCAACAGCAAGACGGTGCCACATCGTATACAGCTAGGATTACAATGGAATTACTGCGAGACCTTTTTCCACAACAAGTTATTGCAAGAAATGGTGATGTTGATTGGCCTCCACAGTCGCCCGATTTTACTGCTCCGGACTCTTTTTTGTGGGAATATCTGAAAAGCAAAGTTTATGCAAACAAACCAAAAACGCTTGAACAACTCAAACAAAATATTCGTGATAAAATTAATGAAATATCGCGTGAAATGTGTGAGAATGTAATGAAAAATGTGCTCAAAAGAGCTCGCATTTGTGAGGCTAACAGAGGCGTACATTTATCTGATATTGTATTTCATACACAATTGCCGACATTAAATAAAACATTTATCAATATAAGATTCATTCTCTTTCATTTAATCAAAAAATTATAAACAAACAAAGTAGTATACCTTCCCGACGGATACCCTGTATTAAATGTTAATAGTTTCTATCTTGTTATTTTTTTAGTTGGTAAATTTCATTCACAGTATGAAAAATATATTGTAATGAAAATATTGCGCAAGAATAGGCTGGATCCGTGCTGTAGTAAAGATTTTTTTTTACTTTTTTCACTTCATTATATGTGAAGGCTATTAAATGTTGCATTGAGTGTTTTTCATAGACTTTTCAATTACATAGATTTTATATTGTGATTCTTTTAAGAATCTGTCACATATTGCCATAACTCGCTTAGCAGCAGTATTTTTTGCCTGTATGAAACTTCAATACCTCCCTTCCGGATGGGGTAAAGTCAAAGTAAATAATTCCTATTCCAAAACCTGGTAAACCTCCACACTTGATTAGTAGCTACAGGCCTTACTAAGCTTACTAAGCAACACGAGTAAAATTTTTTTAAAAATTCAGAAGGAGAAATTGTGGAAGTACGTCAATGAAAGCAAAATTATTCCCGACGAGCAATCCGGGTTTAGAACTGCTGCTCACAGCACAATCCAGCAAGCTAAACGTATTACAAATTATGTTAAATATCAATTTCAATTGAAACTATCAACTTCCATGGCATTACTAGACGTTGATACCGTATGGTATGACTGCTTAATTTTTTAACTTGTTTGACTTAAATTTCTCTAGTACTCGATTAAAATTATTCAATCGCTTTTGGGTAATCGATCCTTTTATGTACAAGTCGATAAAGATAATGCCGATGTTATGAATGCTCCCTCGGGCGTCCTACAAGGGTCGGTTTTGGCACCGGTTTTGGGGTCGGTTTGGGATATTACTTATACTTTTAATTTTCTCCAAATTGAGAATTCCATTTTTTGCCGAGGATTCTGTTGTTTTTTGTTCAGGCTTTGGACCGCATACAGGAGTCGCTGGACAAAATAGTTGAATACTCTTCCAAATGGTATATTCAAATTAACGCTACGAAGTCTCAGGCTATTTTTCACAAAAAAGAAATACAGCCTTGTTACACCCCTCAGTCAAATTTAATACTGTTCGAAAATAAAATACAGTGGTTTAACTCTGTAAAATATCTTGGTGTGCTCCTTAATAAACGGTTAACTTTCAATGATTATGTCACGCATATTTTAAACAAAATGAACTTGGCCATCAGGCTGCTTTTTCTAATTTTTCTAATAAATAAAAAATCAGAACTTAATATTGAAAATGAGACCAGCATACTTAAATCAATATTTCAGTCTATAGCATTATATGCATGCCCAATATAGGGAAAAATCAGAAACATTCAAATTTCCCAAAATAAAATACTGAAATTTATGTTAAATTTATCCCGAACTATCAGTACAAAAAGACTTCATCAGATAACCAACACTGGTCATGTTCACAAGACAATCGTTGAAATATCCGATAAATTCGAGACATTTTATTTATCAAGCGAAAATCCTTATATATTAGGTGCACAACTAAGTTCCCACTGTTTGCCAATAGATGGCGCCAGCTGTAAGTGCTAGTCGAATCTGCCATAACCTAAACGTCATGAGTCAAGCTTGGTAAACATACCGCCTTGACACAATAGTGGTTTTCTTTTGACGTCATATTCTTTTGGTTGTGTGAATATGCATGATTTTTTGCCAAATAATCGTCATATGCGGGAAGTATTGATTTTCTTCTTTCAATCGAAAAAATGGCGGCTGAAGTTCATAGAGAGCTTCAAAATGTTTGCGGAAATGCTGCTTTAAGTGAAACAACGTGTCGAGATTGGTTCTGCCGCTTTGAAGACGGTGATTTTGATGTTAACGACCGTTCGCGTGAAGGAAGATGAAAAACCTTCAAAGCCACTAAATTGACGGCATTGCTTGATGGAGATCCGTGTCAAACGTAGATAGAGATTGATTAAGTAATAAGAGTTACCCGTCAAGCCATTTCCAAGCGGTTGCATTCGTTGGGAATGATTCAAAAGCAATGAACTTGGCTTCCTTATTAGTTGAAACCAAGGGACGTTGAGTGTCGTTTTCTCGCCTGTGAACAACTGCTTCAGCGACAGAAAAGGAAGGGTATTCTACATCGTGTTGTAACGGGTGACGAAAAATGGACTCATTACACTAATCCAAAAAAAGATAGTCATGGGGGCTGCCCGGTCATACTTTTACGTCTTCGCTTCGGCCGAATATTTACGCTGCGAAGGTTATGCTCTGTATTTGGTGGGACCAGGTCGGTGTTATTTATTACAAACTGTTGAAACCAAGCGAAACTATCAATGGGGATCGGGGTCGATTTCAAATAATGCGAATGAGCCGAGCTTTGCACGTGAAACGCCCACAATACGCGGGGAAGCACGAAAAAGTGATTCTTCAGCATGACAACGCTCGGCCTCACACGGCTAAGCCAGTTAAAACCTTGCTGGAAACGCTGAAATGGGAATTCCATTTCTATTTGATGGCACACGGTCTTGCTGACCGCCAGTTCCACTCATATGACGACATCAAGGAATGGCTAGATTCGTGGATAGCCTCAAAAGATGAACAGTTTTACCGTGACGGAATTCGAGCTTTGCCAGAAAGATCTGAAAAAGTAGTAAGTAGAGATGGGCAATACTATCAATAAATCATTTGTAAACATGTTTTCATAATAAAGTTGCATTTTCATAAAAAAAGGAGCGAGAACTTAATGGCGCACCTAATAAAAAATGTCTGTTTTTATTAATATTGCAACAATAGTTAATTCAAATACAAAGCATTTGCAAATTATAAATTTATATCTGGAGAAAAATTTCAAATTTAGAAAGCTAATTTCATTAGCTTTAAAAAATAATGTTTATATAAATGTGTATTACAGTATTATTACATGTGTATGCCTCAGCGCCCTTAAGGCTTTACACGTCAGGTTGGGTAGTTTTGGTACCGTCCTCGCATATACGACTTTGGAGGAATTATACTTTCGGCTCTCTAATTTATAATCAATCATAACTCTTAACAGAATTTCCCAATCCTGTCGGTCACCTGTCTGCTTGTAACTAATTCGTTTACGATTTGGAGAGGAAGTGCTACTTTCTACGTCATCACCGATGTAAGTTCATGCAAACGAGATCCTCTCTTGTGTGGCAGAGCAGTTTTTCTATCCCATGAAAATTTCCATCGCAAATGCAATTTCTCATCCCTGTTATGCCTCATGTCGATCTATGATTATTTAGAGTTGATAAGTTCAGCCAAACACTTCTCACACACTCACTGTACTGTGTGGAACTCTTTGTGTCGCCCCTTTTGGAACAGGCCACTTGTACAACATGATTATTTTTCACTGTTGGACGATATTAAACACGAACCAAACACGAAACGCACATAGAAGCGGTAAATGCAACAAACTTTATTCGAAGCATTTTTTTTGTTTTTTTTGGAGTTGAGTTGAGTTGTGACCTTTAAAACTTTGTAATATTATAAATTTAGTTTTCTGCTTCATTTGAGCAGTTTTGACCATATTTGATAATGCAATGTTTTTCGTAATAATTCATGACGTTGTTATCGATTTCAATTGCCATAATTATGTTTAAACTGCATTTCGGCTCATGGCGGTTTAATTAACACTTAATTAATTGTCCTAGTTTGAAGTGTGGGCGCGGGAGTGGTGATTAAAGTTAATGATATAAAGTCAAAATGGCAAGAAATATCTCTTATATTTACAGTGTTAATTGCACGATTGACACAAATATGTAACGCCAAATTGGCTTTTGAAATTATATACATTGAAGTTAAAAGCCTTTGATGGAATATACATAGTAAGAACCTAAACTTTATTATAAATTTAAAACTCTATGGATTAGCAAAACATTTTAATGCCATGTAGAATCCTGCCAGTTAATGCAAAACAAAATACGTGCAAAGCAGGCTGAAGAAAGAGAGAAAGCAATTCTAGTTTGTACCTGTGTAGTAGCGTGTGGCGGTAATGCTCTTATTGGTATTTTTTGATTAGCAATTAGGAAATTTTTGGCTTCTGGTAAAGCAGATAATAGAACAATTAATAACTCCGTTATGTAATTCAATATTTCCATTTGAAAGGTCTCAGTCCAACCAATATTAAAGCCTACCTATATTTTCATCTGGGGGAGTCTGCTCCTTCGCTTACGACTGAAAAATATTGCGTACCAGAGTTTAAACGAGCCCGTAGACCTCCCAAGACGAACACCATAGTGGTCGACCAATGGAGATGTCCATCCCCCGGACACGCTTAAGTAAATCCACAAAATGGTATTGGATGGTTGTCGGTTGAAGATGCGTGAGCTACCTAAAATGATAGACATTTCACAAAGTGCTATACACCGTTTATTGGCCGAGGATTTGAAGATGAGAAATTTGTGCGCAAGATGGGTGCCGCGCTTGCTTTTAATAGAGCAAAAATAGTGCCGTAAAGATGTTTCAGTAGAGTGTTCAGCCATGTTTCACTGCAATAAAAGAAAATTGTTGTCTCGATTTACAAGCATGAATGAGACATGGGTCCATTACTTTACATCCTAGACAAAGGAATAGTCTAAGCAGTGGATTGGAATGGGAAAATCGTGTCCAAAGAAGGCGAAGACGATTCCATCTGCAGGCAAGACAAGCTCATGACGTCTGTTGTTTAGGCTGCGTATGAGATTATTTGTACTGGTTATCTTCAGAAAGGAAAACTCATCAAAGGCGACTATTGTGCTAATTTATTGCAGCTTTGAGGTGATGAAATTACGGAAAAAGATCACATATGGGGAAAAAGAAAATGTTATATCATCAAGGCAATGCTCCAGTTCATACATGCACTATTGAGATGGAAAACATTTATGAATTAAAGTTCGAATGGCTTCATCACTCACCTTATTCTCCAGATTTAGCTCCCTTGGACTATTTTCTGTTTTCAAACTTGAAAATATGACTCGATGGTAAAAGATTTGCCAACAATGAAGAGCTGAAGTCTGCGATTGATGGCTATTTTAAGGAGTTTGACAGTTCTTACTATAAACAGGGCATGAAAGCTATTGAACATCGCTGGAAAAAGTGTGTCGAGCTAAAAGGAGATTATGTTGAAAAAAAAGAAATTTTTCCCAACTTTTTTGTGCTTCCATTATTAGGCCGGTCACTACAATGTAAAATTTGGGACAAATTCTGTATTTAACAATTCTAACCGTTTAAAAAATTTTAAAACAGACATGATATGCATTGGCAAATCGAATGCTGTGAACAAACTGAATAATAAATTGTGCTCAAACTTTACATCAATATGGCGTACAATTGTGCCAACTTAGCGGCAAAAAAAATTTGAAAAATCTCTTTAAGCGTACTTTTTAAATGATCAATTCTTGCTACTTTTTTGGCCAGAATTATTTATAATCAACAGAATATTTTATAATCAACTGTGTAGTAATCTACATTAAAGGTGATTTGAAGTTGTAAGAATGATGACTTCTATGGTGTATATATTTTCCAAACAGAGACGCGGCACCGCCAGTTTTCTCGTTGAGAGGCACTGTCCACTCCTTAATATTAATATTACTAAATCACATAATAATTTCTCAAATAGCACCTGAGAGATAACATTTTAAAGTACAGGGTGGCCGTCGGGAAGATATACTACCTTGTTTGTTTATAATTTTTGATTAAATAAAAGGGAATGGATCTTATATTGATAATTTTTTTTTTTTTTTTTTAATGTCGGCAATTATGTATGGAATACAATTTCCGCCTCTGTTAGCCTCACAACTGTGAGTCCTTTTGAGCACATTTTTGATTACATTCTCACACATTTCACGCGATATTTTATTAATTTCATCACAAATATTTTGTTTGAGTTGCTCAAGCATTTCTGATTTGTTTGCATAAATCTTGCTTTTCAGATATCCCCACAAAAAGAAGTCCGGAGCAGTCAAATCAGGTGACTGTGGAAACCAATCAACATCACCATTTCTTTAAAATAACTGGTTGTGGAAAAAGGTCTCGCAGTAATTCATTTGTAATCTTGGCTGTGTGCGATGTGGCACCGTCTTGTTGAGACCACATGTTAATCAAGCCCAAAGTATGCAGTTGTGGCGTTAGAAAGTTTTCAATCATATCACGATATACGCCGTTTTCAGTTTCAAAGAAGTAAGGTCGGTCCAATGATTCCTCCTGACCAAATTGCACACCAGACTATCACTTTTAATGGATGCAAAGGTGACTGTTGAATAATTTGAGGGTATTCCATTGCCCAGAACTGACTATTCTGTTTATTCACATATCCATTCAAATGAAAATGTGCCTCGTCACTCATTATGATTTTTTCATGAAAATCGGGGTTGTCATGGGCGTGCTGTAACATCCTATTAGCATATGTACAGCGGCATAAATGGTCTTGTGAAAGAAGATCTTGTGTCAACTGAATCTTAAATGAAAACAAATATAAAACCTGGTGCAAAATTGTGGCCAAAAATGTTCTTTGAAGACCAAGCTCCTGAGCACGGCGTCGAATTGAGGTTGATGGATTGTTTTGAACGCTTTCTTGAGCAGCAGTAATGTTTTCAGTCGATCTTGCAGTACGTTGTGGTCCATGCTTGGCCCTATCAGCTACAGGCCCTCTTTCTTCGAAATCATTCACTACACGATAAAAATGCGTCTTGTTGGCATAATAAAAGTGCGAAATTTTCACGTAACTTTCTCATCATCACTGTAATCGATGATTGATTTTGATAAAATGTTTTAACGATTAAAACACGTTGGTTTATCGAATATTTTTCTATAATAAATTTGCCACATGTCTACATTGGCGACTACCAAATATGAACTGCCAAGACTAATGTTTGCCAAAATGGTGGTAATAAAAGTAGTATACCTTCCCGACGGTCACTCTGTATTTGTTTAATTAAGCCATCTTAGCAGATTTTTTTATAAAAAAAAAAAATTCGTTAATTCGTAAAATTTGCATGTGTGATTAATTAAAAATTCTTTTTCGGTATTTATTTTTAACTTGTTTTTCGTCAATTTTAACAGTTTTTGATATTTTTCTCATTTTTTTGTTTTTTTTTTTTTTTTTTTTTTTTTGTTTTGTTTTTGGGGTACTTAAAACACTTTTTTTCTGGCATTAATTACTGATTAATTACAAATTCTTTTTCGTCATTCATTTTTAGAATTTTTTTCATAATGTAAACAGTTTTTATATTTTTTTCTAATTTTTTTTTTTTTTTTTTTTTTTTGGTCAGTTATGTCACTTTTTGCCTGGTATTGGCAACACTGCTGCTTAGTCACCAATAAAGCGAATAATATCAGTATGGAAATAATTTTCAATAGCGATAACTTTGAAATAATTCAAAATGTTTTAATGTGGTCCAGTTTTCGACAGAAAACTTGATAAATAAAGGGAGAAATCAATTGTCACCGTTTGCCTTAAATATGGCAAAGATCTCTTCTGGCAGACAAACCAGAAGGGGTCAGTGTCTCATATGAAGCTTTCTTTCATCCACTCTTTTAGAATCATTTATTAAGACAAAAATATTAGAAATATGACGCATATACTCATTCAATAGTACGATGATGACTCAACTTGTCGATACTATTTATTTGTCATTTAGGTTATTTAATTTCCTCTAAATTCTGTAATGACGTCGCCAGGTATTGCCTCTTTTAATTAAATTATAAATTATTTTTAAATATCTCTTTGTAAATTGCTGCTTTATGAAACGGGCTATTAATAAAATGTGGCAATTAATACTAAAGGAAAATATCTCTTATCTTATCGTTTAAATGCATTCAATCAAATTGAAATGATATCTGATATTTCAGCGTGACTGTTTTTGGTACTTGTTTCATTTAACAGATATTTAATCATTACTAAACATATAATACACTTAACTAAATGTGAATGATAACAATGTAAATGCCAGCAATATAAGTAATAAAATCTATTAAAACTTGCCCTTGGCCATTTAGTCTCAATTTGAATACAATAAATCGCACAACTTTAAAAGCTATCGGCAAAACTGAGAATGAAAGTTTCTAATCGATTGAAATGCTTCAAAAAAGAATATTTTTGGTGTTGTTTATTAATATTTGTCGGTATTGTGAATTCTACTAATAGCTTACCATCCAATGTGGAATCTCGCATTATCAATGGCACTGCAGTAACTTGGAACAACACCCGCTATCAGGTATCGGTGCGTTTAGAATCGGTTGACTCCTTGTTCTTTGGTGCTGGTCATATGTGTGGTGGCAGCTTAGTGGCTTCAAATGTTGTCTTAACTGCTGGCCATTGTATATGGAAGTAAGTTTTGATCGTATATCTTCATTTGATTACCTTCAACTGGTAAAATGTCGTCTCTCTCCTTTTTAGTGAAAATCTTAATAAATTCCGAAGTCATAGTGAATTTTCCATAGTTATGGGTAACTTGGATCGTTCAGTGAAAACTTCAAATACTCTGAAATTGGGAGTCAGTAAAATTTTGCTGAGTTCGAATTTTAATGCCACCACTTTTCGAGATGATATTGCGATTATGATACTAAATCAAGCGGTTCCGGAAAATTATACTGGCTCATCTATAATTGAATTGAATGAGAATCTTAATTTGCCGGCGGGTACTTCTTGTGCAGTGACTGGTTGGGGTTTAACGGAAAATGTATGTATTAATATATGATTCAAATGAATACTTTCTTTTGTATTCTACTAAGTACTGTTGTAAAAAAAACTAAGCCAATGAACTCAATACGCCACATAGGGTTTCATTGATATAGAATGTGATACAATAACAAATTTACTATTCTTGATTCACTCAACGATAGGAGATCAAAAGTATATTTGGAAAAAAAAATTGAATATTCCCAAAATTAACTTATCAATATGCATAATTTGAGACTCCGTCTGTTTGGAAACTTTAAAAAACTGCAGCCTATGTAAACGCTGAAGCATAAAAATGGGACAAATATAGCTAGAGGACTCAAAATTCCTTGAAATCCGTATAATTTTTGCTCTGACCAAGAATCGAACCTACAACAGGAAAATTGCTAAATCGAGAAGTGAATCTATTGGAATCTCTACAAACTAGATTTGTAGAATATCTTATCTTATTCTTTATCCTTATTTTAGTGCAATATTCTTGGCTTTACAGGAATAGGATTTTCTGAAATTGAAGACAATGGATACCATCAATATATTATTGAATATTTTGTGTCGAGACTTGGTTATTTTTATGCACTTTGAATAAGAAGAAAGAACGAATTCATATTGAAATCCACAGGAGTAGCAGGAAAATTGCCACATCGGCAAATAAATCGAATGGAATAACTTCAGCAATACATTTGTAGAATATCTTGTCCCAACAACTGATCATTTTAGTGCAATATTCTTGGTTTTGCATGAAAGAATCTTCTGAAATTAAAAACAGAGCAAAACCATCAATATAATATTGAAAGTTTTGTGTTTAAAATTGGCTACTTTGGTGCACTTTGTAGAAGAAAAAGAAAGAATTCTTGTTTAAATTGGTAGGAATAGAAAATTGCCAAATCGCCAAAAAAATTTAATGCAATAACAACGACAACACAAAAATATCTTATTCCAATAACTGATCATTTTAGGTCAATATTCTTAGCCTGGCACGAAAGGGATCTTCTGAAATTGAAGACAAAGGATGTCATCGATATATTTGTGGTCACAACCCATAACAGCCTAAGTCTGTTTTTCAATATTTTCAGTACAGGAGTTTAAAGTTTTGAATCTTCACTGAAAATCAGGAGAAGGTGTTTATTGGAAAACTTTGCTACAGATTCCAAGCAAACGAATTTCTTTACTTAGTTGTTAACAAAAAATAGTTGTTTATTCTCGCAGTCAAAAGACTGCAAGAAAGACCTTAACTCAATTTATGTTTATCAAAAAACGAAATTGTAATTCGGAATAAGAGCTTAACTCAAGTTAGGAAAATAAAATTGTTTCTTTATTTTTTTGGAGTAACGACTTAAGTTGATTTAGGCAATGATGAAAAAATAATGTTTATATTTGTTGCAATCCTAAATTGACTTAGGCAGTTATGCCAAAACAGTCATTTAGAAAAATAACTTAAGCTATTAGGTTTTTTAGGATTAATTGCCTTCCTAGAAGAGATACAAACATGAAAAATTTAGAGCAAATAAATTTAGATACGCTGAATACGATGGTGCTAATAACTCAATTGTATCCTAACTCGAGTTAGGCTGTTACGGGTTGTGACCACAGATATTATTGAAAATTTTGTGTGGAAACTTGGCTATTTTGGTGCACTTTGTATAAGAAGATAAAAAGAATTCTTATTGAAATTCGTTGGAAACATTCAAGGGCATGATATTAAAACAAATGTTTTTAGTGTAGCCTCTTGTAGGCCATCTACATTTTGAAGGAAGCAAATGCGACATATATAGATGGAGAAGTCAAAATTCGTAGAAGTTTGCATTATTCTTGCTCTAGTCATGAATTTAACCTGTCATCTACAAATGTATAACAGGAAAATTGATATTTTTCTTTGCATTAAATGACGCTTTCTCCAAATACATCTGATGGAATAACTTCGACAACACATTTATAGAATATTTTGTCCCAATAACTGATCATTTTAGTTCACTATTCTTAGCGTGGCATGAAAAGGATCTTCTGAAATTGAAGACAAAGGATATCATCAACACAAATTTTGTGTCGAAACTTGAGTATTTTGATGCACTTTGTACAAGAAGAAAGAAAGAACTCTTATTCAAATTCGCTGGAGACATTCAATGGCAAGATATTAAAAAAAATGTTTTTAGTGCAGTCTCTTGTAGGCTATCTAATTGTTAAAGTAAGCAAATAGGACGTGCAAAGCTGAAGGAGTCAAAATTCGTAGAAGTATTTATTATTTTTGCTCTGGTCAGGAATCTAACCTGACATCCACAGGTGTATAACATTAAATGACGCTTTCACCAAATGCATCTGGTGGAATAACTTCGACAACGCATTTATAGAATATCTTGTTTCAATAACTGATCATTTTAGTTCAATATCCTTAGCCTGGCATGAAAAGGATCTAAAATTAAAGACAGACCAGTATCATCAATATACTATTAAAGTTTTGTGCCGAAACTGGGCTATTTTGATGCACTTTGAATAAAAAAGAAGAACGAACTCTTGTTGAAATTCATAAGAATAGGAATAAAATTGCCAAATCGCCAAATAAATTTAATGGAATAACATCGACAATACATTTATAAAATATATTGTCTCAATAGCTGATCATTTTAGTGCAATATTCGTAGTTTTGCATGAATAGGATCTTCTGAAATTGAAGACCAATTATATATTATTGGAAGTTTTGTGTCGAAACTTGGCTATTTTGATCCACTTTGTATAACTGAAAACAATTCTTGTTGAAATTCGCTGAAGGCACTCAATAGCAAACAATAGTTTTTAGTGCAACCCTTTGTAGATCATCTACATGTTAAAGGAAGCAAATGCGAAATATGTACACATAGGTCAAAATAATAAATACACCCTATATATATATATATTTTTTTTTTTTTTTTGAAGGCTCGTAGACAAAAATTTATTTAAATTAAAAGAAAAAACAAATACTAATTTCTTTTGTTATAATGTTAGAAATTTAATACTAAAACAATAACAAAAGAACAAAAATTAAATTCAGTGTTTTTTAAATAGTAAGAATTTAATTAAAAAACATTGCGCAAAATAATAAGTACATTTTGTTAAAATAAGCAAATAGTTCAAAAATCAAGTTTTTTCTGCTAAATTGCCTGAGTTTCGTTAAAAGCCGGTATATCCAACTTTATTTTCAATTATTATGTTGACTTTTTTGGCACGCTGGCAATAAGCTTCCTGCAGGTTTTTACTGGTATTTCATGCCAAGTTCTTTCAACAAAATTCCATAACTGATCCTTATTTTTAAGAATCTTCTTTCCATTTTTTTGTTTGAACTCTCTCAAAAGATTTTCGATTGGATTTATGTCCGGAGATAACTTGGCCAGTCAAGAAGGGCAACATTATTATCTTGGAACCAATCGTTTATCAACTTAGAAGTATGCTTTGGATCGTTATCATGCTTGAATGTCAATCTTAGAGGCATACTTTCCACACCATAGTTCAACATCGTATTTTCCAAGATATCTTTGTAGTGGAATCTGGCCATAGTGTCGGTAGTTCGATGTGTCGGACCGACACCATACCAGGAGAAACAACCCCAGGCAAACATGGAATTATCCTTAGAACGGCGAACATTCCGAATACAATTGTTTCGAAATACATTAATTTTTGTTTCATCACTCCACAAAATGTTTCCCCATTTTTTTACCGTCTCCTCCGAACTAATTGGAATGACTTCTTGCAAACGCCAATCTAGCCTTTAATTTTTTTTTTTTTTTTTTTTTTTTTTGTCTAAGCAAAGGAACTCTTCTGGCTATCCGTCCTGGCAAATGTGCTTCTTGTAGTCTACGACGAACCGTTCACGATGAAATTACATTTCCAATTTCTGTTGAAATCGCTCTTGAAGACCCAAACGGGTCAATCTTCGCAAGTGTTACAATACGTTGTTGATTTTGAAGTTTTTTGGGTCTTCCGCGAGTTTCGATAGGCTTTTTAGGCTTTAAAGCATTTTGTACAAAAAATAGCGACCGATTCA
>JAHXMU010000051.1:240051-312833 GCA_019455685.1 Philornis downsi | reverse complement strand
CTTGGAAAAATGACTCGGCGGTAAAAGATTTGCCAACAATGAAGAAGTATGACAGTTCCTACTATAAACCGGGTACAGAAGCTATTAAATATCGCTGGAAAAAGTGCATCGAGGTCAAAGTCGTTTATGTTGGAAAATAAAGAAAATTGTTATCAACTTTTTTTGTGTCTTCTTTGTTAGGTCGGCTAGTTTTGGGATCGCTCTAGTATCTAAATATTTAGCAAGACTTTATACAGGGTGGCGCAATAGAACGTGCATATTTAAAAAATAGATTAAAGAATAAATACAAAAGGTATGGTTAAAATAAATCTAAGGCATTGTAGAGTAATAAATGGAGTGACCCTCTCTACGACGGCACTCCTTTAACCGCAAACGAAAATTATTGAAAACTTTCTTTAGTAATACTGGTGTAATGGCTGCCATTTCACCACGGATATTCTCCTTGAGCTGAACGATGTTTCTTGGATTATTACTGTAGACTTTGTGTTTGAGGTATACTCACAAAAAAAAGTCAAGAGGCGTCAAGTCTGGACTATGTGGGGGCCATGGGATATCCCCTCTTTTCGAAGTCAGTCTCCCAGGGAACATCTGCTTCACCACCGCCATGGAGTCATTTGATGTGTGACAGGTAGTTCCATCTTGTTGGAACCAAGTTCTGGAATTCACTATTCTTGAACTTTCAATTTCTGGAGCCAAAAATCCGTCCAACATCTCAACATAGCGTTCCGTGTTAACCGTGACGTTTTGGCCCCGCGCGTTTTCGAAGAAAAAAAGGACCAATTATTCCTCTGCCAGAGATTGCTGCCCATACTATCACTTTAGGACTATGGAATTGTTTTTGGTGTTTGATTTTGGGATTTTCACTTTCACGACAATTTTACGAACCCATTCATAAGGAAATGAGCTTCATCAGAGAAAAGGATATTGTCAAAATTGGAAAATCGATTAAGCATTTCATTAGCAAATGAGAGCCTTGCTATGAAGTCAGACTTTTTCAATTCTTGTGTTAATTGCAGCTTATATGGATGCAGTTTAAGATCCAATGTTAAATTTCGTTGCAAACTTCGTCGCGATAATTATAAGACAGACGATCTCTTGCGAGTCGACATTTGTGGATTTCCTCGTACTGACTCCATAACTCTCTCAACATTGTCTTCGGTCCTAAATGTTCTTGGGCGACCATTTGCTTGTGGTTTAAATGTTGAACCAGTCTCTTCAAAGCGCTTTACCCATATTTTAATTAAATTAGCACTCGGAGCTTCACTAATTCGCCGTAGTCCATATTCAACACAATATAGTCGCCTAGTAGCAATACATAACGAGAGTTCTCGTAAAATGCGCGCACGCAAAATGCGCGACGCTTCCCGTCGAAGTGATTCATAGCGACTAAAACTTCATGAGCCCACCGACCCAACGATCTTCAGTCTCTCGTCAATAGGAACGTTGATAATATGGAGCATTTCCAATGTGCATCTCCGGTTACATTTCCTCCTTTCTTCTAAAATTTCCACTTCGTCAAAATTGTTGCTATGACCAGTCAATGTACAGTGGACTGCGTGAGCGATTTCATGTTCTATTGGCCTGTGTCTTGCTTTTTGGTCTGATTTATGCGATGCTAATCTTGTCTTTAATTTTAACTTAGTAGTGCCAACATATATCTTCTGTCATATATTGAACTTGTACTCATCACGTTTTGTTTTGTAATAATTTTTGTATTGTAAACTAGATTTATCCTCGTATTCTATGTTTGATTTTGATTTAGTAGATAGACCCTTAACTGTATTGTCTGCTTTAAAAGCTTGTTCGAATTTCTCTCCATTAGTGGAGTGTTTAAATCTTTTAGAAGAACCAGGTACATGTGCCAAGGATTTGTATGTTTTCTTTTCGTTTTTCTGATTCGTTATGTTTAATTTTAAATTCAATTCTATCTATGAAATTCAGTTCTATCATCGATTTCGGGAAGTCATTTTTTCTCAAGACGTATCCATTTTTGTTAAAATTTGCGGTATGAAATTGGACATCACTGATTTTCAATACTCGTCGTATAAAGTTGGTGGCAGTATTTATAATTATCTTCCTCAGGGGTCTTGAATTAGAATTAATTAATATTCCTGAAGCTGTAGGTTTCTGATACCAATCAGTTTCGATGTTTTTTCCTTGTCTAATGGCCAATGCATCCAAATAAGATATGCGGTTATTATTTTCTTTTTCCATTGTGAATTAAAGATGTCGGTAGAAGGCAGTCAATTATTTTAAGGTTGCTTCCACGTCGGGTTTCTTTACCATGGCGAACAAATCATCAACACATTTCGTGATAATTTTGGGGTTTGTCGTCAATTGTCCAACAGTTCTTCCATTAAAACGTCAGCTATTACTGGAGATCCCGAATATCCAATGGGTATTCTTCGTCGTTGTCTTTTAGACGGAAAATGTTAAAATTTCAAGGAACAACGGCTTTGTAATTTTTGTAATTTTTTGAATTTAATTTAGTACAATTTCAATTTAGTACAATTGTAAATTTATTATAATACAATTAACTGGAAATAATGACAAGTTTGTCATTAAATGTAATTTTGATGTGAGGCGCAATAGATGGAAAATCTAATGAAATGAAATTTTTTCTTCAAACTAAGTTAGTTCCTAGTGGATTCGATAGAATTTAGCATCCTACAGCATAATTAATAGAATTGCTGAGAAAGAAATCGGCATTATTAAGCATTAAGCTTAACTTTCTATGGTTTCACTACATTGTACATTACCTTATCTCAATTTCTGTTATAAATTAACGTCATTCAAAGGCAATGAGCAAAAACTATACTCGTAAAAGTTTAATATTGCCATAATAAGATCCTCAAAACGCCCATTTTGATTTCAAAAAAACGTGTTTTTCACTTTCGACTGAAGACTTGAACATCCTATGTCACGGTGGACAGTTTTGTAATCACGTTGCTGTCACGTTATGAAATGACTTCTTTTATCACTTTGATTTATGAGTTTTCTTTCTTGGGTAAATATTTGGAAAGAATTTGGACACAGGTTATCCATTTTTCGGTTTCAAAAGTAAAGTTAAATAAAACACCTATGAAGCTATGATTTCATTGAAACTTTCATTTCATTATAACGCTTGCTATGTATGAAATACAATGTAATTTAAATGGCCACCTCTGGATTGGTTGCAAAAGTGGATCCTTTTAAGGTAGTTTTCGTGCACTTCTTTACACATTTTGGACGGCATCTGGCCGATATGTTGACAAATGTTGGGTTTCAAACGCACCGTCGCCTCTGGATTGGTTGCAAAAGTGGATCCTTTTAAGGTAGTTTCCGTGCACTTCTTCACACATTTTGGACGTCATCTCGGCGATAATTTGACAAATGTTAGTTTTCAAATACTCCAAAGTTTAGAGCCCCACAAAAAAGTCTATCCAATTGACATACCCAAGACGTGAAATTACGCTTTCTGGAAACTTTTCATGCAATAAAGTCAAAATCGGTCGTGTTGTGTGGCTCGTGACACCATCTAGTTGAAACCACATACTGTCCGGTTCAATATCTTCAATTGAAGGCAAAAAAAAATTCGATTATCATACAGCCATAGCGCTCTGAATTGGTATGGTAATGGTTCCTCCAGCGTCATTTTCGAAAAAATACAGTCAAATGATGCCTCCAGACCATAATGCGTACTAAACAGTCACTTTTTCCGGTTGCAATGGTTTTTCCACAATCACATCTGGGTTCTCTGAGCACCATATGTGACAATTTTGCTTGTTGACGTAACCAATGAGGGAGAAATAAACTTCATCGCTGAAGATTTTTTGTTTTTTTTTTTTTTTGAAAAATCAGCATTGAATTTCTTGCACAATAAGTCGATTATGACGATCATAATCACCCCGTAATGCACACGTTTGAATCACCACTTTTGTAGTAATTTTCAATTATTTTTACGCATTCTTCGGTTGTTAAACGACCCGTATTCGTAAATGGCAAACTCTTCACTAAATAAATAACACTTTAGATGATAGGTATTTAATAGCTAACAGCCTTGCCAGACCGGCGATTTTATAGTCACTAAATGGATAACGCGTTAGTAAATTAAAATAGATTTCAACACAATAATACCCTTATCAAAACACAAGAATCCAGATCGATCGCATAATAGCATATGGAAGGCATATTTCTAACACGAAATTTTAAACCCTGCTGGCACCAGCTGTGATTCTAAGCAAACTTTTCAAAGTCAAAGTGCTCTCCCGACGAACAAAAACCTGGTATACCTAGACTTTTATGCACATCGCAATAGAATAGAGAAAAATACATTCAATTTGTCATTTCATTTGTAACAACAAGAAACTTCCATTTGAGATCCCATAATGTCTGTACATTCTTCAATATATGCCAATTTAAGTATGTCCATCCGCTAGCCCGTTGAAAGCATGATAGAAGGTAGGAGGCAAAAATTTTCTCAAAAATATCTCATATCTCAAGGACAGTATAACCTCTAAATTGATTAAAATCGGCATAGTAAAGAAAAATTTACGCATACAAGATCTGAAGCGACCTCTTCAAAAAATTGAAATTTTTCTGGAATTATACATAACCAAATTTATATGTACGAGTATAAAGCAATAATTTTATACAACTGATTAAAAATAATATATGTTGCTAATGAATAAACACCGATAAGAATGATCTCAACTTATACAACTTCTTAAGGCTCTGCACAAATTGCGACTGGGATTATTGATAAAAACTAATAAACAACCATTTTTATTTCAAAAACGCCATAAGACGATATGTTATGAAGGTCTTTCCAATGATAAGAAGGCGGTCCCAAAACTAACCGACCCAACAAAGAAGACACAAGAAAGTTGGGAAACATTTTCTTTATTTTTCAGCATAATCTCGTTCTAGCTCGATACACATTTTCCAGCGATATTCAATAGCTTCTACAGCCTGTTTATAGTAAGAAATGTCAAACTCCTTAAAATATCCATCAACCGCAGGCTCCACCTCTGCATTGTTGGCAAATCTTTTACCACCGAGCCATTTTTTCAAGTTTGGAAATAGAAAGTAGTCCGCAGGAGCTGAATCTGACGAATAAGACGCGAGATGAAACAATTCCAACTGTAATTCATTAATTTTGGCCATCGCAATAGTGGATGTGTGAACTGGAATATTGTCTTGATGAAATAACACTTTCTTTTTTGCCAAATGCGACTTTTTATCTATAATATTCGCCCTTGATGGTTTCTCCTTTCCAAAGATAATAAATTAAAATAATCCATACAAGAAACAAACACCATGACACGATTGGATACGATTCTACCACTCCAGTCCACTGCTTTGACAGTACTTTTGTCTCAGGTGTGAAGTGGTGGACCCATGTCTCATCCATGGATATAAATCAACGCCGAAAATCGGCTTCATTGCAGTGAAACATCTATTAAAACATCTTCACGACACCGCTATTGATCTATTGAAAGCAAGCGCGGCACCCATTTTGCATACTACCTTTTCATCTTTAAATTTTGGGTCAATACGAGGTGTGTTCCAAAAATAAGGGGGAATTTTAAAATTTCGCGGGCTACATACATTCGACTTTCGATTATTATTATTTTTATTTTTTAATGTCGCTACACTCGTCTCGAAGATATATACACATTTTGAAACGCCTATCATTTCAACTAGTTCACACACCTTCAGCTGAGCATTTTGTGATTATCCAATAACATTTTGTGGATTTTCTTAACCATGTCTGGCGTAGACACCTCAATTGGTCGACCACTACGATGTTCGTTTCGGCAACTCATACGGTCTCCTTTCAACTACCCAGCTGTTACCCAATATTGTCCAGTCGGAAACGAAGGAGCAGACTCCCCCAGAGTAGAATCTAGCTCGGCATTAATATTGGTTGAACTGAGACCCATTGAATTACACAACGGTGACCAATTTTTTCCATGTTTACAAATTCACTGAGATCGTTTACTTTTGATACTTTACTTTAAATACTAAACAACGTGGCGCCTTAAAACTTAAAATATATGTTTTATAAGGCTGCCACTTTTCATCAAAATAATTGTTTCCAAATACTAACACCATCTATACGTCAGGTTGACCAGCTTTGGGACCGCCCCCAAAAGCCCATGAGTTGTTCCCCTACGTAGGTATCACAAGTGTGCGAAATTAGTCCAGTAGTTTAAAAATTGCCGGACAATGGCTCCATTGAAAACAGCACACAAATAACGAACATTTTTAGTGTTTTTTTTCAATCATTTTATCGACTATTTTATCAACTACGCTTTAAATTGAAGAAAATTCAAAGTGGCAATTGATCAATACAGGAACAAACCATTCCAACTGTTGCAGTTTTTATTTTTCTAATGTTTATTCGCTAATGAAAGCAATACAGGGTTGCCCATATTCGACGGACCCATGTTTAAAAAAAAAAATCAAAGAAAAAAATAAAAATTTGGCGGTTGGCAATCTTATTCATTTAACTTGTTCCAAGTAGATTTGTTTACATCAATTTTTGAATATGATATCTCTCAAATGGCCGCCTCTGGCGTTGATGGCGTATTGTGCCCTTTTTGCAGCATTTTCCATCGTTTTCGCCAACATTTCGGCCGGAATAGCGGCTATTTCTTCACGAATGTTGTCCTTGAGCTCTTCTACGGTCCTTGGCTTGTTAACGTAAACCTTTGAAACCTTCAAATGTCCCCACAAGAAGAAGTCAGCGGGCGTCAAATCGGGCGAACGCGGTGGCCAGTCCAAATCACCACTTTTCGACATCAAACGGCCCGGAAACAAATTCTTCAGAAAATCGATTGTTATGCGACTTGTGTGCGGTGGAGCGCCGTCTTGTTGAAACCAGAACTGCCTCATACGCTTTCGACGAATAATTGGCATCACAAAATTGGTCATCATGTCGCGATAACGCTCCTGGTTGATGGTAACAGCATGGCCATTTTCGTTTTGGAAGAAAAACGGCCCAATGACCGTTTTCGCACTAACGCCGCACCAAACTGTGACTTTTTCGTCATGAAGAGGCAATTCTTGAATCTCCTGAGGATTTTCAGTGGCGTAAATACGGCAATTTTGCTTATTTACGGTCCCATTCAATGTGAAATGGGCTTCATCGGACATGATAATTTTGTTCCAAAATTGCTCGTCATCATCGGCCATTTCGATGACTCGTTGGGCCCATTCCAATCGACGAGGCTTGTCCGCAGGCAACAAATGCAAATCAACGCGGGGACGGGAACAAATGCAAATCAACGCGAATAATCCGTTGTAAAGTGGACCGAGCCATGCCCAACTGCTGAGAACGGCGTTTTTGGGATGTTCTTGGGGACCTCTCAACACTGGCTCGTACGGCAGCGATATTCTCGGCCGATCGCCTTGGTCGACTTTTATTTGGCCTCTTCGGATTAGAAAGAGCCTCACCAGTCGAAAATTTTTCGTATAAATGCTTAATGGTGTTCTTAAAAGGCGCACTTCTCACATTTTTTACTATTTTAAAAGCACGTTGAGTTTTCACAATTGACTTCTTCTGTTGAATGTAAATTTCAACTATTTCAGAGCACTCGCGTGGCGTGTATTGTTCCATGGTAAAAATCTGCTTGGACTGACACTTCAAACGCGGTATGTCATTAAGCGATCTGACATCTCTGTCAAAAGTTATGGCGTTGCCAGATGGGTCCGTCGAATATGGGCAACCCTGTATATGGAAAGATTTGGTATGAAGGAGAAGAAGATACAGGGTGGGAGCATTCCACTTTATATACACTAGTGATCTGACTGCCTGATTGTGAGCATCGTTATTGAAAGATAAGTCATTTTTGTCACTCTCACTTTTTTAACAATAAGCCGGTAGATTGTCCACGATCATATAAACAGTAAGAATCACGAGTGCCACATTTGTACAATATAGAAAAATTTGTCCATACAAGAACAACCCCAGCTCTGAAAAAACTAAACTTTTTTTCCACATTTTCCTTCACAAATGTTCATTGTTTTTTCTTTGTTTGAAGCTACAAATGTATTTTCAAGACGTGTTCCAAGAAAACAGGATATTTCATATATTGATTCATTTCTTATTTAAAACGAATCTAAAAAAAAACCTGCACTGATTCGGGTTCTCTATTAAATTATAACGAATCAGATATTTTTATTCGAGGATGTGGTACAAAAATATGGTTTTTTCTGGGAGGAAAAAAAGTCGTACACCAAACTGTGAAAGGTAAAAATGCTTCAAGTAATTTATTTTCAGAATTTACGATACCATGCTGCCAGAAATATTCTTAGCTATTTCAAAATGTTGTCCGTCATTTGGAAAATTTTGAATGAAATACTGGGCTATCCATTTTTAGGTTTCAAAAGTAAAATTAAATAAGACACACATAAAGCTATGATTTCGATGAACTTTTTTCCATTATAATGCTTGGACCTTGCAATTATGTACGTAATACCATGTCATTCAAATGACCGCCTTTGCATTGGTTGCAGCAGTGAAACGTTTTAAAGTAGTTGTCGACCACTTCTTCGCACATTTCGGGCGGTATTTCGGCGTCAGTTGACCAATGTTGATTTTCAAATGATCCAACGTTTGGGGATTATCCGCATAAACACGGTCTTTGAAGAAGCCCCACAAAAAAAGTGTAACGGTGTCAAATCTTGGTGGTGGTTAATTGATATCACCAAAACTTGAAATTACGCTTTCTGGAAATTTCTTTTGCAAGTAGTGAAGCCAACATCGGTTGTATTGTGTGACTCGTATACAGATATGACTTGAAATTGCTTTGGCTGGGTCATGTTATGCAGGTGAACCCAAATGCTCCGGCAAAGAAAGTTTGCGACAACGAATACGATGAGCGACGCAGAAGAGGGCTACCAAAACTCCGTTGGCAGAACCAGACTTTTGAAATACTATCGAAACTTGGTTGCGACGAATTGAAGGAGAAGAGCAAAAGATCGAAGCGCTTCGAATTATTTTCTATGAGCGGCATATACATATAATAGATAAGTATGTCTATTCCAGTCGCCATCTATGAAGAAGATACTTTGCGATGATGCACAGGCCTGACCACGTCTGTAACGTTTCCAGTCTCTTCAAATTTCTTTATAATCTTGGCAATTCCTTGCACGTTAGGTCGATTATGACGACCATAATCACCCCGTAATGCACGAAAAGTACCCACGTTTGAATCATTACTTTCGTAGTAAGTTCTAACGCGTTCTTCGGTTGTTAAACGATCCATATTCATAAATGGCAAACATTACACTAAATAAATAACACTTCAGATGACAGGTATTTAACAGCTGACAGCCTTGCCAGACTGTGGGTTTTGAAGCCACTAAATGGATAATCGTTTATAAGCAATATAAGCATTAGGAATCATTACAGTTTCTAATTTCATTCCTAGTGTATAAATCATAATCCAAATCATTTTTTAGTTGTGCTTTGAATATATGGAACTGAAACAAAATTCAATAGAATTTCGATTTGATTGTAGAAATCAAAATCGTATATAATTTTGATTGGAATGCATGGTGATAAGGTATGCGTTGTCTACAAGTGATCGTTTGATATGATTTCTGCCCTTTTCCACAAGTTCTTAGTTACATAATTTTTACACACATTCGGCCTAATCGCGGCTATAGCTACGTAAATACTTTCTTTCATAAGGACAGATTTTTCTTTTCAAAACTTTGCGACTCAAACAGGTCGAAAGGAAGCACATCACGCCAATAGCATCTCCTATATGTGAAATTACATGTTTTGGAAATCAAGAATGAAAAAATATCCAGTGTTCGTTTTATGTGTGACACATAGCATTATCTTTTTGATAATGCCAAATTAGGGTACAAAATTCCTTTGTCATATTTCTATAGTAGCGTTCATTGACACTGCTCATCATTTACGTATTTCGTTATATATTTTCAAACACAAAGACTCGTTATGGGATTAGAAACCCCCGTTCTAATACTTAACTAAGAGTAGCCCACTGTACACAACAAATTTTCGAGAGATATTTATATAGAAGGATTTTTTAATATCTGTCGTTTTCAAAGTTTACATTCAATTTCTTTTACTTACTCGATAAAACAATGACTGGCGCTCAACACCACATTTTCGGAAATCAAAGAACCACCACAAATGTGACCGGTACCAAAGAAATATCCATCATTTAAACGCTTCCTAATCGAGACTTGATGTTCGGTGTTATTCAACAGAGCCCGAGTGCCATTGATAATACGAGGATCATGTGGACCCAAATTTGGAGGGCCGAATGAAGACGGCAAGCGGGTGGCTGTCACTAAAATAATTACATTTTCATAAAAACTATATTATTCTGCAACATTATTTCACAGGAAAGCTCTATAAAAACTCACCAACATTGCCAATCTGTACTGCGGCAATTGTAATACACAAAAACCAAAGTATTTGAATACGAATTTCCATTGTAGGTGATCTCAACTATACGGAAATTAATTAGTGAAAGGCAGCGTCGCCAATAATGACCTCTCAGGTGTAGAACCTGAAGCAATGTGATGGTTGGTGTAATTTGTATAGTAACGCATACAATCGCTTATAACTAATTGCAGAAATATCGAACACAGATATGAATACAACATTCAATCTAATCTAATCAGATCGTTTCTCTGGCGATTGGAACGATCATAAATGTGACTACCGTTTTGATCCGTCTTCGCAAAGCGCATACAAATGTAACTGCGTGAAATTAAAATTGCGTATTTTAAAATTTATGATACTTCTTAAATAAGTCAAGTGTTTGGTATTTTCTGGGAATTGCCATAGTTGTTTTTTTTTTTTTTTAAATTGGAATTGAATACAATCAGTATTGTCCTTGGCATGACGAGCAGCATACGCTGCCATGTTCATGTTCATGAATGACGGCTCCTTCGATGTACTGCACCCCAATATGAGGGAATTCATTCAGTGAACTTGCACGTATTACACCGTTTTATCCATTTTTCAGTTTCAAAAATAAAGTTAAATAAAGCACACATTCAAGCTATGATTTCAATGAAACTTTTATTTTATTATGACACCTCGGAATTAGGTACGAAATACAGTGTCATTTAAATGACCGCCTCTGGATTAGTTACAGCAGTGGATCCTTTTGAGATAGTTTCCGACCACTTTCTTGTACGAGTACATTTCGGGCGCTATCTCGGTGATAATTTGACGAATGTTGGCTTACAAATGTTCCAACGTTTGAGGATTATCCGTGTAAAGACGGCCTTCAAAGTAACCCCACGAGAATAGTTTAACGGTGCCAAATCGCATGATTTTGGTGGTCAATTGATGTCGCCAAAGCGTGAAATTACGCTTTCCGGAAATTTATCATGCAATAAAGCCAATATCGGTTGTGTTGTGTAGCTCGGGGCACCGTCTTGTTGAAACTATGTATCGTCAAGTTCATAATCTTCAAAAAAAGTTAGTTATCATGCGACCATAGCGGTCTGAATTTAAATTCGGATTATCCGTCACACTTTCACTAACAGAAACGATATTTTCGACAGTGCGTACATTGCGATGATGCACAGGTCTGACCAAGTCTGTAACGCTTTTCAGTCTCTTCAAAATTCCTTTATAATCATGCTAATTTCTTGCACAGTAGATCTGTTGTGACGACCATAATCACCCCGTAATGCACAAAAGTGGCCACGTTTGAATCACCGCTTTTGTAGTAAGTTTTAACTATTTTTACGCGTTCTTCAGTTATTAAACGATCCACATTCGTAAATGGCAAACATTTCACTAATTAAATAACACTTCAAATGACAGGTATTTAACATCTGACAGCATTGCCAGACCGGCAATTTTGAAACCAGTAAATGGATAACCCAGTATTTTTAGACTCTCTCGAAGGGACCTGCAGTTTAACAGCAATTTCGAACGTCACAGTTTGAGAAGCATTTAATAGGCTAGCCGACTACCCGACGACGCGAAGTGTTCGTCAGACACAAAGAGGTGACAGCCGTTCAAATAATGTTAGGTCGCTATTCCGGGGAATGAAGCGCCGATCACACGAACGATAATCGAACTTAAACTAAATTATTTTCTTTACGTTCACTTTAGCACCCGTGATCTACTGCACAGCGATAGTTAGTATTATCAATCTAGTACGACTCCTTTAGAAGCAGATACCCGAGTATCGCACGTTGCTTTCGAGAGGATTTTATATGGAATTAATTTCAAAGAATCATCTATTTTGTTAAATCGTATCAGCCTCAAATATCCAGTGATATCAGTCAATTATAAATCATTCTTTTTTTTGTATTCGATTATGTTTTTTAATTATCCACATATCAATCAAATGACATAAATTGGTGGCAATTATTCCAAATTGTACATAACTCCTCCTATAGACATAGATCGAACTGCCATATAAGACAAATTATTGAATACTCAATTGATAGCCCATCTAAATTCAAGGAAAAAATTTATTTTATACCGTAAAATTTGAAATTTATTTTTATTATTATTGTGTGTCTAAAATGCGCCAATCACACTATGCTGCAATTAAAATGTTTTACCGACAGCCTTAAACAATACCAAACTGCACCATCAAAAGCATCATCCTAACGCATGATCATCACTTCTTTCTTATGCACCTAAGAAGTTTTTTTCTTTTTCAAATTGGTCATACAAGTATTTTCGATTTTACCTTAAAAATTCAAAAAGGATTAGGAATTTTAGATCATATTTATGACTTTCTACCCCACCTTTCGGAAATAAAAAAATCTAATCTAATATCTAAAAAGTGGAAAAATGACAATTCAAATTTACGGTATAAAAGGTATACCTATAGTAAACAGAAATTCATAATTTCTCCTATAGATGGTTTTAGTAATCTGTATTTCGCATTGTATAAGAGTATAAGAATTACGCAAGATGGCATTAGAAAGATCAAATTTCGCACTCAAAAAACTACTAAGGCTGTGTTGTGATTTCTTAACTCATTATTGTTTGAGCGCTCCTCAAAGATGAATACCAGCAAAGGGAAAATATGCCATATTTTACAGTTTTTCTTCGATAAAGGCGAAAACACAAGCCAGGCAGCTAAAAATGTGAATAGTGTTTATTGACCTGATACTGTAATACCCAATCATACGGAATTATTGTTTTGCCGATTCTGTTCATGTAATTTTGATGTCAAAAATACGTCTGGAAGGTCAACTGTCGAAAATATGGATCGAATAATGAAAATCGTTCAGTCCGACTGTCATGTAAGCACCGTTTCGATTACCCTGGTCCACTTGATTAAAGCTGGATACAAAAACAAATTCAATGTATGGGTGCTACTCGAGGTGACGCAAACCGTATTTTCAGCAGCAAATCACTACAGAATCCAGACAAAATTGACCCATTTCTAAAGTGGATGGTACGTAACTGGCGATGATTAAAGTGTCACCTACGACAAAGTCAAACAAAAACGGTAGTGATGGAATCGTATTTATCAGACGCAAACGGTGATCAAGCCTGGATTGACGGTCAGGAAAGTTCTGCTGTGTGTTTGGTGGGATTTGCTGGAAATCATCTAATATAATCAGCTCCCTTACGGTCTCTTAATTCGAATCTGTACTACCAACAATTTGACTGTCTGAAGGAGACAATGTCCCAGAAGAGACCAACTTTGGCCAATACGAGAAGAATTGTGTTCCATTAAGACAACGCCAGGTCATCCATATTGATAGTGACTCACAACAAGATCCGGAAGCTTGGTTGGTAACTCCTTATTCTTTCGCCTTATAGTTCGGATCTGGTATTAAGTGATTGCACCTGTTACTATTTATGGCAAATGCTTTTGCTAGTGAAAAAATCGCTTCAAGAAAAGTTTGTGAAAATCGACCATCCAAGTGTTTTGCTAATAGGAAAGAGAGTTACTTTAAGGAGGCTTAATAGGATTACCTTCCAAATGGCAACAGGTTATCGTACAAAATGCTGTATGCTTGATCTTTTCAATTCAATTTCGTCTGTTCGTATTATAATTTGTAATTATATTATAACGGTGGTATTTACAGATATAGAGAGTTCCGATTTTATTTTTTTCATATCAAAATTTTGTAATATTTTCTAAAAATTAACAATGACGGAATGTAAGGTTTACATTGGTCATTTGTATGGATTAGTCGATTTTCTCCTAAGCATTTGAAATCAATATAGTGAGCTAAAGATCGAGTCTATTAGAGGCCATCAATTAGAAATCATCCAGTTTATGCGGCAAGTACCAGAAGAGGCGTGACAATGAACCTAAGAATATGTGGGTTAAATCAGCCATTTTATACGAGAGATACCAAAAGAGGCGTGATAATGAATCTAAGAATATATTTGTGAAATCGATCAATTGTGTGAGAGGTATCATAAGCTGTGAGGTATCAGAAAGCTGCCCTTATTCACACTAAGACCATATTTTAGTAAATGCTTCAGGTGTATGAAATTTAGTTGAATTCAGTGCAACTGAATTAAAGACATGAATGAAAGAATATTATGAATGAAATCAGTCATTTGTATAAAGAATATCCCCTCCTGATATTCTTTATATAAATGACTGATTTCTGGCTAATCGATTGATTTTTCTAAAATTTGGATAAAATTTAGGTTCTTGTAATCGATCAATTTATGTGGGAGGTACAGTTTTCGGCTATGATCTGACAAAATATTAAGCTGAGCCAAGTTTTAAGAAGTTTCATAACAATATATTGACGTTATCGTGTTTACCAGCTAGACAGGAAGTCAGATAGGCGGTCATTTAAAATTTCTTGAAACATTTTTGGTTAAAAAAATGATTGGTACTCCAGACGCTTCCTTCTGAATGTTACATTTTTGCTGCCACAAATTAAATATACTTTCATTTTTCCGAATGAAAGAGTAAATATTCTAACGATGACATTATCTTTGCATTACAAAGCTGACACTAAAGGAAATTTCGTAACATTCAAAGATTTTCTGGGCACCCACACCTTATTCACTCCTGGCATAATGATTCTTTAGAACAACCCTGTTCAAGTACGCTTTAAAAATTTTCTGAATTAGTACAAAAATTGGGTTTTTAAATAGATTGGAGATGGGAAAATTAATTCGAGTTGCAGCTCTAAAAATGTAAATCATGACGTGAAATCCAAACTGCGTGAGAGAAATGAGTTTCAAACCAGTGCAGCGTTTTAACAAACTACGAAAAATGCTATTGTTTCATTCGTAATCCAGACTAGGGGCTTAAGCGAATCACACATAAATAAAAGGCTCGTTGTTTGTATATACAGGGTGGTGCACGAATCGCGCTACTACCAACTGTCAACGGGAACCGTTATTTAAAGTTGTTGCAGAAGTTTTTTTTGCCCAGAACTGCGCCGAAGACGTCTCCGTTTCAACAGCATTTGGTTTCAGCAAAACGGATCAACTGCACCTATAGCCAGACCGGTTATGGCGGAGCTCTAACAAATTAATATCCCAAACAAATTACTATCCTGAAACTCCACTTTCCGGTGGCCCCCACCGTCACCTGACCTGACTGCACCAGACTTTTTTTATGGTTTTATGTCAAGAAAGAGCTGTACAAAACGAAACCAATAAATTTGACTGAATTGAAGCAGTGAATTAAAACCATAACTGAGGCGATTCCGCAATGAATAATTTTCTGATCAGGTGTCGTATATGCGTGAAAGAGCATGAAGACCATAATCTTCAAAACCAATTAGTTATATAAAATAAAATTGAAGAAAAAAATTTAAAAAAAATTAAATACATTGATTAAAAAAAATTTATTTAAATATTTTATTGTAGGCAATTTGTGTGCCATCCTATATTATATATACAACAAATTATAAGTTCCAATATTCTACAAAATTTTAAGCGTGATATCTCTGTATCTGTTTAATAATATTTTTATCTGTAACATATTAATTGAAATTTTTGAAATATAATTAATGATAAATGAGAAAATGATAATAACATGATAATGCAAAGAAAATTTTTTAATATAAGTTAATCAATTTTTATAATTTTGTGCCAGTTGCATTTTTCCCTCCGCGGGACAATTTGATTAACCAGTACAGAAATTTCTTCACCAGAAATCTTTTTGGGCTGGAGCAAAGGTATACTGTCTGCCAAAAGAGATTGTCAAGTTGTTAACAAAAAATACTCTGAATTAACACAAAGTAAATAAAACAAGCAAAATTGTCATTTTCTGAGCCTTCCACTAGATCGGCTTAATTTCAATGGACCGCAATTTAGGCAATTTATTTATGCAGGAGATACCAGAAAGGGCGTGGTTTTCTCATCGTTTTTTCATATTTTATAGAACAATGCGATACAATACATTTGTCAAACATTTTAATCACTGCACTCTGTTAATTAAGGATTACCGCCTAAAACCACAAATTTCAATAAATGAGTTAATTTGTAAGGGAGATATCAGAAGAGGCGTGGTACTGCCGTCCACCTTTATTCTCTGAACTAGGTTTATTAAGCTCATAATTCATCCCAAATTTAATTGAATTGAGTACAGCTATTTGAAAGATATGAAGCTAAAAATAAGTGCCTTAAATCGGTCATCTGTATAGGAGGTCCCAGAAGGGATGACGTTATCTGGTCGATTTTTCTTAAGTTCCATGAAGCATAGTAAAGCAGTGGAATGGACAAAAAGCCACTTTATTGAAGTCTGCTAATTGTAAATTGAAAACGATAATTTGAATTTGGGAACATCGCCCAATTTGTATGGGAAGTCCCAGACGGGGCCAGAAAATATTCTGCGTGTTCATTCCCAGACTCCACTTTAGCAAACAGAATTTAGTGTAACTAAATAAAAAAAAATGTAAGCCTAAGTTAAATCAATCATTTGTGTGGAAGGTACTAGAACCGGTGGTGCAATTCTATTTCCTTTTTCAGAATCAAGTTTCTCAAATACACGATTTATGCAAAAAATCATTGAATTCCTTGCAATAACTTGAAAGACGTGAAGGTAAGAATACACAGGTATGGTAGGTACCAGAATGGCCATAGTTAATTAGTTAATTTTTTAACACAGGGTGGCGCATCAATTGCACTACAATAAAAAATTTAAATAACTTTTTTTTAATCAATGTGTTTCATTTATTTAATTATTTATCTTTTTTTATTGCGTAAAAAATTCAGTTTTATTTTATATAATTAATTTGTTTTCAAGATGATAGACCGTAAATTAACTTCATGCTTATTCACGGATATGCGACACCTGATCAGAAAATTATTTATATTATTTTATTATTATTATTATAATAAAAAAAAAATCTGGTGCAGTCAGTTCAGGTGACTTTGAGGGCCAGCGAAAAGTGGAGTTTCTGGATATTAATTTGCTTAGGAATTTTCGTAAAAGCTCCGCCATAACTGGTCTGGTTATGTGTGCAGTTACTCCATATTGCTGGAACCAAATGCTGTTAAAACGTATACGTCTTCGGCGCAGTTCTGGGTAAAAAAAAACTCCTTCAACATGTTTAAATAGCGGTCTATATTAACATTGGGTTTGCAGCACGATTTGTACGCCATCCTGTATTTTATCAATTATCATGAAGTAATACAGTGGGCAACAAATATAGGTTTCTGCAGCCTACAAATTAGGAGTTATAGGAAAAATTTTGAATTTCAAGAAATGGAGCAATTTGAGTTGAATGCTCCTGAAGGGGTAAATTGTTCTACCCCATCCACAATATTTGTTGTTTTAGCCAGTCAGCCACCCAAACAGATGAACATCGCTCAATCGACTTAAAAATCATGAAACATATTTTTGGGCAATGCATACGATGTAAACGCTTCCCTCTGAGCATTCCAGTTTTGGCTTTATTACACGATATATATCTTCATTTATTGTTTTTTTTTTATTTTTAGTAAACCAAATAATGGTTTTCTATGCAAAATTAAGTAGTTAATTTGTTGTTTGTTAGTCAAGTTATTACTGTAATTATTTTAATTAAAATTTACCGAGTACCATATTGAAAACTACCATAACAAGGGCTAACCCAAGAGATCCCTTGTAGTTGGACATGCAGCCATCGCCATTGTCCTCACCTTCGATACCCCCTGTACTACCATGGCCTTTAGTAATATTGCCAACAAAGTTAGGCAATGTACCATTGTACTCAGCCACCTTGTTAAGAATCCAATCTTTGTAGAAAGCCACATCGGTGTAAACTCCTGGTTGGTAGGGTAAAGCACAACCAACTCCCCATGAGACTATTCCCGCCTGAAGATCGTTACACACCAAAGGTCCCCCGGAGTCACCTTTACAGGCATCACGTTCCCCCTCCAAATAGCCCGCACACAACATACCCACATGGACTGATGTGCCGTAGGCGGTTTTCTTGCGGCAATCGTAATATGAAATTATGGGAACATCGACGGTCATCAGTGCGGCCATTGTGGCACCCTTTAGATAAGCAAATTTTTCAGTTAGTTCATATAGGCAAAACTATCAACTATGTTGTATTACTTACCACTTCCGATAAGCCCCAGCCGGTTGCCTGGCAAACAGTACCACTCTTCAAGGGTCCTCCGTTAAGTGTTATCGGTTTAACTGTTGGATGATCGGCAGGAACTGAGCCATTCAACATTACAAGCACCAAATCTTTATCGTAGGTGGACACATTGAAGATTTCATTGTATTTGATCAGTTTTGAAATATCAAATATCAAAGTGTTGTTATTCTTCTCGAAACGATTGAGGTTGCCCATGACTACAATAAATTCGTCTTCATTTAAGTAGGAGCCATTGTAAGCGAATTGACTAATTTGGTAGGAAGATAAAGGAAAAAAAATTAAAAAATTTATATGAAATTATTAACAAAATGACATTAAGGCCCTTTAATCATAGTTGTTGGTATCAAGTCAATTGCATTTAAAAGCAAAATAATTAGTTTTGTCTATAACATAGTAAACTTAAAAGTTACTTCAAGCTAAAAATGTATTAAAGGAAAAAATTATTACTTATCATAAATGGAGAAATAAATACCTAAGCTGGAAGAGGAATCAAATCTCAAGTTCTTATAATTCTAAATGCCTATTAAGTAAAACGACTTCCCAATTCATTCAAAATCGATATTTTATTTCATTTCATTTTATTTATTTAAACCTATGGAAAAAAATTTCCTTACAGACTAACAATGACAATACAGTAATAATTTTATATTATATATACTATTTATAAACAATTTAAAATAGAATTATTTAATCTTAGAAATTTGTTAAGATACAGGGTGGCGCAATAGAACGTGCATATTTAAAAAATAGATTAAAAAATAAATACAATAGGTATGGTTAAAATAAATCTAAGGCATTGTAGAGTAATAAATGGAGTTTATTTTTTAAAAGTAACATCATCTAAATGGTGACCCGCTCTACGACGGCACTCCTCTAACCGCAAACGAAAATTATTGAAAACTTTCTTCAGTAATACTGGTGTAATGGCTGCCATTTCACCTCGGATATTCTTCTTGAGCTGAACGATGTTTCTTGGATTATTACTGTAGACTTTGTGTTTGAGGTATCCCCACAAAACAAGTCAAGAGGCGTCAAGTCTGGACTACGTGGGGGCCATGGGATATCACCTCTTTTCGAAATCAGTCTGCCAGGGAACATCTGCCTCACCACCGCCATGGAGTCATTTGATGTGTGACAGGTAGCTTCATCTTGTTGGAACCAAGTTCTAGAATTCACTATTCTTGAACTTTCAATTTCTGGAGCCAAAAATCCGTCCAACATCTCAACATAGCTTTCCGTATTAACCGTGACGTTTTGGCCCCGCGCATTTTCGAAGAAAAAAGGACCAATTATTCCTCTGCCAGAGATTGCTGCAAAGGTTTCTGGTGTTTGATTTTGGGATTTTCACTGTTCCAGTAACGACAATTTTGACGGTTTACGAACCCATTCATAAGGAAATGAGCCTCGTCAGAGAAAAGGATATTGTCAAAATTGGAAAATCGATTAAGCATTTCATTAGCAAATGCGAGCCTTGCTATGAAGTCAAACTCTTTCAATTCTTGTGTTAATTGCAGCTTCTATGGATGCACTTTAAGATCCAATGTTAAAATTCGTTGACGACAGACGATCTCTTGCGAGTCGACATTTGTGGATTTCCTCGTATTGACTCCATAACTCTCTCAACATTGTCTTCGGTCCTAGATGTTCTTGGGCGACCATTTGCTTGTGGTTTAAATGTTGAACCGGTCTCTTTAAAACGCTTTCAAATGCTTTACCCACTTCACAAATTTGCCGTAGTCCATATTCAGCACAATATAGTCGCCTAGTAGCAATATATGAACGAGAGTTCTCGTAAAATGCACGCACGCAAAATGCGCGACGCTTCCGGTCGAAATGATTCATAGCGACTAAAACTCCATGAGCCCGCCAACCCAACGATGTTGGCGCGCGATTGAGTACTGTTTTTTGCATAAGAAGTAAAGTGCCGAAGTATATGAAAGATATGTGTTCGTCGGAGAGACATAGGAGGAACGTAAAATGGAATCTGTGCCGAAACATTAGAACAGCCTATGTAACCTCCGATTATATTAAAAACAAATAGCGCTGTATGGAAATTACGACGATATTCTAATGTCTGTGGCCCAAGTAATAAGCATTTTGAACTGTATGTTGGGAGAGGTTCTTCAAATCTAAATGAAGAAAGAGCAAACACGCGCTGCACCCGTTCTATACGTGTAATATAAATATTGGAATGAGGACACCAAATAATAGCAGCATATTCCAACTTAGATCTAACATATGATGTAAAACTGACTTTAAATGTACTGGGGTCAGAAAATTCTGAAAAATTCCTTTTAATGTACGCAAGAACTTTATACGCCTAAGGAATAACATAATTGATGTGCGGAATAAATGTCAAACCGGAATCGAATAGAACTCGTAGATCCAGTTTTGAACAAGCCGATTTCAAAGAAAAATTACCAATTTTGAACACTGCATGAATGCGATTTCTGCAACGCGAAAATGAAATATGAATACACTTATCCGTGTTCAATGAAAGATTATTTAAAAGGCACCAATTATTAAGACTGTCTATGTATTTTTGAAGATCTACAACATCATTAAATGTAGAAACTTTTAAGAATGGTTTTAGATCATCCGCATAAAGCAAAAATCGCGATTTATAAAAACAATTTGATATGTCATTAATAAATAGTGTGAATAAGAACGGCCCAAGTATACTTCCTTGTGGCACATCTGAAGTTTGAATATATGAAAAGGATTCAATCCCTTCAATAACAACTTTGCACTGCCTATTGGTTAAATATGATTTTATGCACTTTAAAAATGTTGAGTGGAATCCCATCGACTTTAATTTAAAATACAGTATATGATGCGATATCTTATCAAAAGCCTTAGAAAAATCTGTGAACACAGTCTCAACTTGAGTACCGTCTTCTAAAGACGAAATGCAGTATTTACTAAAATTACATAAATTTGTGATAGTAGATCTACCAGGAAAAAAATCCATGTTGATGCGGAGAAATTATTGACTTTGTTAAGAAAATCAACTTTTTATAAATAACATGTTCCAAAAACTTTAGAGATGCTTCCCAATTTGGATATCGGTCTATAGCAAGTAACGTCACTGCGCTTTCCACCTTTAAAAATCGGGCTAACAAAAGCACATTTCCAGCTGTCAATGAAAATTGCCTTACTTAAAGATAAGTTAAAGATATATGTTAGAGGAAACTTTAAAAAATAAACAGAATAGAATAAAAAAATATATATTTGTTTCAATTATTGTCCTCTCTGCATTAGGGACACATCTTTTCATTCGTTGCAGTGAAAAATATAATTTTTACGAAAAATCAGCTCTAATTATTCGTTAGCCAATTATTTTTGTTTTACGAGAAAGTAAACGAAACTTGTACTGGCTGTTATTTAAATGTTATGTACTAAAGTTAAATATAAAAAAAAAATAAATAATTTCATTACATGTCAACGATTTCTAAACCACTAAAATTCTGTAGTATTTGAATAATTTCGAAACAAAAAAGTCATAACATATATGAGTACATTTTTCCATATGATTTCTATCAATGTAGAGATTGGCTATTTTTGTATGCATTTGACTCTTAACGGGTTATCCATTTTTCGGTTTCAAAAGTAGAGTTCAATAAGACACACACAAAGCTATGATTTCGATGAAACTTTTATTTCATCATAGTGCTTGGACCTTGGCATTTGCCACTGTGGACAATGTCATTTAAATGACCGCCTCTGGATTCCAGCAATGGATACTTTTTAAGATAGTTTTTGACCACTTTTTCGCATATTTTGAGCGGTGACTCGCTGATAATCAGACAAATGTTGATTTTCAAATGCTTCAACGTTTGGTAATTGTCGGCGCAGACACAATCTTTGAGGTAGTCTCAGAAAAAAAGTCTAACGGCGTCAAATCGCTTGATCTTGATGGCCAATTGGCGTCGCCAAAACTTAAAACCTTGGTAACTTTTAATGTAAAAAAGCCAAAATCGATTATGTTGTGTGGCTCGTGGCACCGTCTTGTTAAAACCGCATATCTTCCAGTCCATAATCATAAGTTGCAGGCCAAAAAAAAGTCGATTATCATACGGTCATAGCGCTCTAAATTGAAATTCGAATTATCTGCCACACTTTCACTAAGAGAAGCGATATTTTCAACCATGCCTCCTACACTTCGATGATGCACAGGCCTGACCACATCTGTAACGCTTCCAGTCTCTTCAAATTTCTTTATATTCTTGCCAATTTCTTTCACAGTGACGACCACAATCACGACGTAATGTACGAAAAGTATCCACTTTTGAATCACCACCTTTGTAGTAAGTTCTAACTATTTTTACGCGTTCTTCACTACTATGTTTTATCTATAGAAGCTGTCTTCGCAATTATAGCTGGATTTGTACATTGATACCCTTTATTTACAGGATTAACAATAAATGATAAATTATTAAAAACTAAATTTTTAATTATATTTATGAGAGTTAACTTAACTTTTTCCCCACAACACTTACTTGGATTAGCAGGAATACCTCGACGATATTTAGATTACCGCGATGCTTCTTATACTACATGAAATGTTATCTCTACTATTGGATCAACAATTGAAGACGTGAGAATGAAAAGTGGATATGAACCAAAAAGGTAATTTTACAGGAGAACAAAAAAACAGTTTATATCTAATTGAGTTAGATTTTTTTGCTATGATTTTAGAACGTTTATACACATATATGTATGATAACGAACTAGTATATATTGATTTTAAAAAATTAATTACTATGTTATGGCTTTTTTAAGATTCGGATATGTCCTGTTTTCATACTCATTTTTAGATTTTTTTAATAGCAGCTGGAAACAAAGGATATATTAAGAAGAAATATGCATTAAAACGTTTTATTTTGAGACTTTTACCTTTTTTTGACATTTTCTGACATTTTTTGAGAATTTGTCAATATTTTATTGTATTTTATAACGTTTAACTTTATTCTGAATCAGATTCGTCGTCTTCAATCACGCTTTCTTCTGGAGCTTCACCTTCTGGAATAACATCACTGCGTGCCTTTGTCAAATCATGGTACCAAGTTAAGAATGCTTCAGGGATATACACTTCCAACTCTTTCATATTTTTTAGCTGTACATATCCAGTTTATAGCCACTTTTGTTACTCATTGAATACTAGATATGATTTTTTCGTATAGCTATTGACATCTAGCAGCAATAATACGAATCGGAGATGTACAATTTTCATACCTGACGATGCGTTAAGTAACAAGGAATAGTAAACTTCATAAAACTCATTTTAGCCCAAAATGGTTCATATCCACTTTTCATTCTCGTGTCTTCAATTTCATTCTGTTATTAAACCATCCACCATTCGGAAATGACAAACCTTTCACTAAATAAATAATAGTTCAAATGACAGGTATTTTTAAAAACAGCAGATAGCCTTGCCAAATCGGCGGTTATAAAAGCGCTGAAAAAATAACCCTATGCAATCGAATCATAAAAAGGTTTGATAAAATAAATTCATTAGGAAAAAGATAAATTTTTTGATCTGAAAACTTTAGTTTTCTACGATTTCAAATAAACCAATTCCTTTCAATATTTGTCTGCATGCGCTTCAAGGGAAGTACATCAAACATTTAATATTATAACAAAAAAGGAATAAAACAGAATACTTAAAAAAAAATCAACATTACCTTTTTCCTCATGAGAGCATCTATTTAAAGTTGCTACTTATGTACATGATATTGTCTTTTAAAAATTACAACCAGAAAATTTCTTCTCATCAGACCAAACATAGACTGCCTTCAAATTAATCAATCACTGTTGCCTTTTATAAAGAAAATTTAAAACAAGTTAACGGTAAATTCGGTTAAAAATCTTTAAATCCATTATGAGAAGGAATAAAACAGACCACTTTTTCTTAAAAAAATTCAACATTACCTCTTTCTCGTGAGCATATCTACCTAAAGTAATTACTTATGCACATTCTACCAACTCTTAAAAATTACAACCAGAAAATTTCTTCTCATCAGACCAAACATAGACTGCCTTCAAATCAATCATTCACTGTTGTCTTTTATAAGAATAATTTTAATGGTAAATTCGTTATATTAAGTAAGTTAAAGTTAATCGTAAGTTCGGCTAAAAATCTTTAAATCACTTATGAGATAGTAAGAAATATTCAATATAAAGACAACTTGCATTATCTATAATTAATCAGAATATAATTTCTTTCATTTTGTCAGTATTAATCAAAGTGGGCCACCTATTAATTAAAAATAATTATTATTAATTGGCTATACAAAGAACCGCTTAATTGGTTTGGAAACTCCAATAGTTATTAAGAATACTCAAGCCTTTATCTTAAAGATCAGATTAAGATTAAAGATAAGAACTAACAACATATTCTCATGAAATTGTAGACCGAATACAATTTTAAATATTAATCTAGTGCAGTAAAAATTGTAAATATGAGGAAAGGTCTCCACTGTTCTGTTTCAAGTTACAAAATGGAATCTACATCGATGTACGTTGGCTCAAACTGCATCAATTTTCAAAAAAAAAAAAATGGATATTTTCAGGTTATTTTAGTTTTTATCGGAAAATTTTTATCTTTTTCCATTACTAAGCACAACACTGGATTTAATTGGATTGCACAACACTGGATTTAATTATTAATTAAATTTAACGGAAATTATTCATAGGAATAATTGGACTGCCCCACAACGATTTGAAAAATAACGACTGCAAATTGTCAGTCGACACTGTCAAATTTTCATAGCATTTCTCATTGACCAGAAACACAAAAACTTCCTTAAAAACGAAACAAGTGCTTTAATCGTTAGCTTTGGGTAGGCGGGTGTTTCCTAGAATGCTTTGTACCGCTTACCCTTAAAACGCAAGCCTCTCTACCCGATCCTGTAATTAAGCAGGCAAAGGGTATGATGCTTGCGTACAAAAACAAAGTAGTGTGGCCTTGTGCCAGGCGCCCTAGGAACAGGTGGATTATGTCTTGGGATTCACCTATAATATGACATCAAACTGATCTTGGAACTCGTTTTTCGAAAACCAAGTAAAGCGGAGAGTCATAGTTAAACAAGACACAGCCTGGCAACAGGTGCGGTTATAGAGAAGCCGTCGGGAGATATCAGAAGATTTATCTTTTCCGTTTTTAATAGTTGTACGGCCAGAGAGATCTGGATAATAGATTATAATAGAATAGACTATTGCTGTGTTGATATTCTCTCCTCGGACATTGAAAATCTATGCCGCAGATAGTGGATTACCAGTTCCATGCGAGGTATGATAAAGCAAAAGTGGAGTAGCTACGAAACCCAGACCAGAGGGTTCTTCTCTTCTGGTAGCACGGGTGAATAGGGGCCCAAGGAATATTTTTCCTTCCTGATCAATGGTGTTGGACCCCTTGTGGAAGCATCGTGCTGGCTGTGGTTGCCCGAACAAGTGTTTTCAGTGCTTTTACGTTGCTTCAGGTTGCGTTGCTGAAGGAAGGCAGAAGCTTGGAAAACACTGTTCATTGTCTATCGAGGTGTTCCTAGATTACCTCACTCCGGAATGTAGCTCACTTCATACCAAGTGACTGCAAAGGTATGGCACACCATGAGTAAGGCCTCTCGGCGTGACTCATGCAAGTAAACACAGTCACCAGTTGTCTTGGCGATATCTCTTGTCCGCTTTGGAGCTGCAAATTTAGCCCTTTAGACTGTTACTGTGGGGCGTCGCTAAAAATCGATACTCCAGAAACCATTAGGACGCCAAATATAACCCGAGCAATTCATGAGGAAGTAACAGTTATCTGATTTGATTTCGTCGATTCCGTCCCGATAAATTTGATGCCAAAAATGCATCACGTTCTGGAAAGTCAAATGTCGGAAATGCCGGCAGGATAATGGAAATTGTCAATAACTAAAAAACAAACTTCCTTGCATCTCATGAACGTTCATGTCTATCCGAGGTCTTCCTAGATTACCTCAACTCCTAACCTGGAGGTAGCTCACTTCATACCAAGTGACTACAACGGTACTTTGGCCGAGAGAGGGAGCGGGCCCTGAGGAAGTTTTTCCAAGGGACCTACTTCTAATCTCTGGTAGTTCGACTAATCCTTTCGGGATTAGTTTGGGTACCCCAAAGGGGCGCTTGTTGTCGCAAGAAGAAAAGAAATATAACCAAGAAAAGAATAATAGAAAACAGCACCTGTGTAAAGGCACACCTTGGATAAGGCCTTCCAGGCGAGACTCATGTAAAACCTACACATTTCATTTGATTAATCGTTAGCAGTTCAACGAAATCAAACTTTACTGCATTATAAAGATATGAGATTCTGTAACAAAATACGTAATAGCCATTGATGATTTTCCCACAGTTGTTGTGGAGAGTGGTGGTAAAATAGTGGTGAAACGGTAGCAAAAACCAGCAATAACCAGACCCACGTTAGACAACTTTATGATATGCATTATGATGATTGATTAATGATTTCATAAATTTTCATCTTCATGTTATCTTGTTGTTCATGTTGAACTTTGTATTAACACAGATAAAGAGTTTTCCAAACAGGACGGCCCGATATTGAAATCAAATAAACCAAGCTGTATTTGAGGTATGAACGAAATTCCAGCTGAATTTAAGGCTGTATTACAATGACTTTGATTTTGGCATTGATTGATTGCTGCTTATTGGCATAGGTCTACGACTTTGGAAAACCACACATGAAAAAGTCTACCGATGCTACGCCGCACAATCTTGGTGGCCAATTTATGTTACCGTCCGCCAAAGGTTACCACCACAACCTCAAATCATGCATTCAGAATTTGCATTATTGCGTACGCGATGTAAAGGGTGTCCCAACAAGAAAGCAAGATTTAAATTTGGCGTCATTCGAAGTGTCATTATTTAACATGTGAACAATTGTTATTGTGTGCTAGTAGAAGGTACGAGGTTAGTAAAAATGGAGCGCTACACGAATGAACAACGCATTCTCGTTGTGAAATTGTTTTACCAAAATGGTGAAAGTTTTGCGGCTACATTTCGCAAATTACGATCAATTTGGGGTCACAATAATGCTCCAAAAGAGTCAACTGTAAAGAGATTAATGGATAAATTTGTCAAAACTGTGTCTGTTAGTGATGTAAAGCCAACAACGCGCCTTCGACCAGGTCGATCGACCGAAAATGTCGCAGCTGTACGTGATGATGTCGCTCAAACTCCATCCACCTTAATTCGACACCGAGCTCAGCAAATTGGTGTCTCCAAATCCACTATGCAGCGAATTTTGACGAAAGATTTGCATCTTCATGCATACAAAGTTCAATTGACTCAGGAACTGAAGCCAGCTGACCATGGACAGTGAAGGGAGTTCGTTAATTGGGTATTGAAGAGACAACATGAAAATGTTGATTTTGCCAATAAAATCATCTTCAGTGACGAGGCCCATTTCCATCTTGAAATTGAAGAATTGTCGCATTTGGGGTGTGGACAATCCTCGAATGATTCACGAGAAGCAAATGCATCCTCAACGTGTTACTGAGTGGTGTGGATTTTGAGCTGGAGGAATCATTGGACCTTTTTTTATGAAAATGAGGCATGTCAAGAGCAAACAGTCAATGGTGTTCGGTATCGTGAAATGATAACCAGTTTTTTCGTGCCTAGAATTGAAGAAATGAATGTGGAGGGGATGTAGTTTCAACATCACGGCGCAACATGTCTACAGCCAGAGAAACAATTTAATTGCTGCATCAGTCATTTAAATCTTGTGTTCTTATTTAGACTCCCTTTAGAGTATAGCGCTACAATTTCACCCAAGGAAAATTAATTATCCTTGATTTGCATCGCCAGCCGTTGACGGTGAAGACCTCATCAACAACTTTTTCAAAGAAATATTGACCAATGACTCCGCCGGCCAAAAATCTGCACCAAATACAGGGTGTCCGTCTAGAAGATATACTACTTTATTTTGCCGCCATTTTGGTAAACATTAGTATTGACAGTTCATATTTCACAGTCGTGAAGTAGAGACGTGGCATATTTATTATGGGAAAATAGTCGATAAACCAACGTGTTTTCTATCGTTAAGACATTTTATCAAAATCAATCATCGATTACTGTGACGATGAGAAAGTTACGTGAAATTTTTGGGAGAAACAACGTCCCAACAAGACGCACTATTTATGGTGTAGTGAATGATTTCGAAGAAAGAGGGTCTGTAGCTGATAGGGCTAAACATGGACCACAATGTACTACAAGATCGGCTGAAAACATAAATGCTGCTCAAGAAAGTGTTCAAAACAATCCGTCAACCTCAATTCGACGCCGTGCTCAGGAGATTGGTTTTCAAAGAACAACGTTGGATTTGCATTTGTTTCCATTTAAGATTCAGTTGACACAAGAGCTTCTTCCGCAAGACCATTTACACCGCCGCACATATGCCAATAAGATGTTACAGCTCGCCCATAACAACCCCGATTTTCATGAAAAATCATAATGAGTGACGAGAGGCACATATTCATTTGAATGGATATGTGAATAAACAGAATATTCGGTTCTGGGCAATGGAAACCCCTTAAATTATTCATCAGTCACCTTTGCATCCATTAAAAGTGGCAGTCTGGTGTGGAATTCGGTTAGGAGGAATCATTCTTTGAAACTGAAAACGTCGTAGCGGTAACTGTCAATGGAGAGCTATATCGTGTTATGATTGAAAACTTTTTAACGCCACAACTACATGCTTTGAGCTTGATTAACATGTGATATCAACAAGACGATGCCACATCGCATACAACCAGGATTACAATGGAATTACTGCGAGACCTCTTTCCACAACAAGTAATTTCAAGAAATGGTGATGTTGATTAGCCTCTACGGTCGCCTGATTTGACTGTTCCGGACTTCTTTTTGTGGGAATATCTGAAAAGCAAGATTTATGCAAACAAACCAGAAACGTTTGAGCAACTCAAACAAAATACTCGTGATGAATGTAATGAAAAATGTGCTCAAAAGGACTCGCATTTGTGAGCGTAACAGATTCGGACATTTATCTGATATTGTATTCCATACATAATTACCGACTTTAAATAAAACATTTATCAATATAAGATCCATTCTCTTTCATTTAATCAAAAATTATAAACAAACAAAATAGTATACCTTCCCGACGGACACCCAGTATGATTATTAAAAATTAAATCACAGTCAACGTAAAGACCCACAGTTTTAATGTAGAATGAAAATTCTATGAAAACTCCATTAAAATGGAAATTGGGCAAAGTATTAGCTCATGAACCAAAGGAAAGCATTTTCGTTTTTAAGGAATTTAGAGCCATAAAATTCACTTCACACTAGAAAGTTATGCTTTGTAGGTTGTCCTTCATTTTGTTACATAAATTGTCGATATTACAATTGTCATCAGCAGCCACCACCTGGAAATCGTTACTTATATACGTAATCCTGAACATTTCTTAGTGCGTCAAAAATGTCATTGATATATAAACTGAAAAATGTAGGATCTAGAATTGATCCGTGAGAGACACCCCTGAACAAAGTCTTTACGTCAGAAATGTTTGTTCTAAGTTTTACAAATTGAGCTCGGCCCTGAAGATGAGATTGAAACAATGTACAAGTTGGATGTGGAAATGCAAAAGCTGAAAACGTCTTATTTAAAAGCTTTTCATGACATACCGCCATCGAAAGCTCAGCTAAAATCCAGGCTCATTAGTACTGTTGGATGTTTATTATCCATGTGATGCTTTACTTAATCAATGAGTCTTTTTGTTAATGTTGTTGTACTACGTTTTTTTCTAAAATCGGACTGAAATTCGAACAATTTGCTTCGAAAATTTACATAAGTTATGATTTGTTTCTTAAAAATTACTTCAAAGATTTTGAATAATACCGGTAGTAGACTTATGGGCCTGAACTCAGAATATGCTTTTGGGTAACGTAACTTTAGAATTGGCACTACTTTTGCTCTTTTCCAGAAGGGAGGAACAGACGACCTCATGATTATGTTGTTGAAATTGTGCACGATATGTCCTGAAAAACAATTTTTAAGAACTTTAGTGAACTTTAGTGCCATCAGCACCAACTGCATTGGAATTTATGCTACAAACAGTACTCAAAACTTCCTCCATGTTTTATTCATAGAATGCAAGAGAATTTGTTTTCTTGTAAAACAACCCCTTTTATTATATCGCAAAATAATTAGCGGTCTAGTTAATCACAACATCATTCCTTCATATTTTAAAACTCACTCTTTTAAGGCAAAGTTTCAAATATTACTTACTCAATAAAACAATGAGCAGCACTCAGGACCACATTATCGGAAATCAAAGAGCCGCCACACAAATGTCCAGTACCAAAGAAAATATTATCATTTACGCGATTTCTAATCGAAACTTGATGTCGGGTATTATTGAGCAAAGCTTCAGTTCCATTGATAATGCGAGGATCATGAGGATACAAAGAACGTAGGAAAAGTAAAGACGACGGAGGAAGAAAGGCCACTAAAATGGAAGACAAATTTTAATTAATGTAATTACTAAATACGAGTAGAAAAAAAAAAACAAATTGTTTTGCAACCCAAGAATGGAAGAATGTAAGAGGTGACGACAGTTCAAAATAAAAAACTAAATGCTTGTTTTGAAGCTGGATATTAGCATATAGGTCGTGAAAAATCGCACAAAAATCATCAAATGTAGTCATAAAACTCACCTGTTTTGTAAATTTGTGTGCCAAAAATTATAATAAACAACATGCAAAGCGCCAAACTACGATACTCCATTATGATTCACCCCACTATTTATACTGCAGCATTCAATTGATTACTTCACAAGTGAACGGACGAATTTCAAATGACTCTCTGTCCGTTTATTGCTAAATTCGGGCAAGGCTCGGTCTTGACGTTCATTATTTATAACATTTGCAATTGAATAGTAGATAATCGATATTGTATATGTTTTTCGAAACTCATATTTACGATGACATACGTCTATGTAATCTAATCAGATCACTCTCCAGCCTATTGAAATAAAATAAGAGAGAACGGCAACCGCACGACCATTCCCCACTAACAATAAAATATATTTTGTTTCCAATTTAATCAGAATAATTTAAACGCTTTAAATTTATGATTTCATTTCAAGAGGTTTGATTTGTTTGCCTTTACCACGTTTCCGTCTGCCATTGACTTGGCCAAATTGAAAAGGGAAGTACACATTAGAACTAATGCCTTTGTAAATGTACGTTAAACTGGCTCGTTATAAACTTTCTGAGGTGTGATCAAACCAAATAAACAAATTATGGTGGTTAATTTCAAATTAAATATCATAAAATAATTGTTTTTTTATGTAACAAATTGAAAAAAATATATATATTGCAAATTTCTATATTACGGAGAGTGGCTCGGATATCAGCATATATGATTTCTTCATCAAATAACTAAGACATTTGATTGTTCTCTAACTACAGAGTATTTTGACCTACGTTAAAATTTTACCATTTGGATTTCAATGAAAATTGGCAAGTCTGTCCTTCCAGCCGCTGCGAAACATTGCTTGCCCACTGGTTGGAAGCTTTAAGTAACCTTCACAATGATAGCAACAATTCCACTTATTGTTCATCTGTTTTCCATTCACACCTTTTCGAACGAATCCTTCGACAAGCAGTGAAATTTGACCATTAGGATTTCAATGAAAATTGGGAAGTCTGCTCTTCCAGCCGCTGCGAACCATTGCTTGCCCACTGGTCGGAAAGCTTTAAGTAACCTTCACAATGACAGCAACAATTCCAGTTTTTGTTCGTCTGTTTTCCATTCACACCTTTTCGACCGAATCCTCCGACAAACAGAGAAATTTGACCATTATGATTTCAATGAAAATTGACAAGTCTGTCCTTCCAGCCGCTGCGAACAATTGCTTGACCTCTGGTTGGAACGCTTCACAATGATAGCAACAATTCCAGTTTTTGTTCATCTGACTTCCATTCACACCTTTTCGTACAATATGTGATTTTGTTGGGCAAAGAAGTTGCATTAAATTTTATTTCCCATAATGGAAATTTTGCTACGTAATTGATTAGAATGTTGCGGTGGGTTTTTGGTGAACAAACTTTATCGGCAAAAACTGTCAGTTGTAAGCATAAACCATTTGAAGATGACAAGACGACCATCAACCTCAACCGACGAGAACCACCTTCAACGTATCCAGAATTCCGTACTCAAAAATGTTTGATTAATAATTAGGGACCTTACTGATAATATCGGTATTTCAAATGGATTAGTCAACTTTATTTTAAAAGATATTCTTGATCTTAGACGCGTCAAATCTCGAATAGCAGCAAAAAAATCACTCAATTTTTTCCAAAAAAGACTGTCGCGAAACATCTGTTAATTTCTGGCTAGCAGTACGATATTCAGCGCATTATTACGGGAGGTGAGACTTGGATCTATGCTTATGATGTGGGAACAATCGGATAATCGAGTAAACATCGTGCCAAAGGTTAAGCAAGACCGATAAGATCGCTTCAAAGTCGCCGAACACCAAGATTATACCAACGGTTTTTCGATTATCATGATATTACTATAGTTATGAGCTTCTTCCTCCGGCCCACTCCGTCAAGTAGTAATATTATATGAGTGCCACGCATTATTTTCGTAAAATTATTTCTAAAAAATGTCGGATTTTAATTAATGGTTAATGGTTAATCTGTCACCTCACTATACATTGGCTCTTTGTAAGTTTTTCACCAAAAATTCGGCTACAAATATTCAATAATAAAATTCAATACAACGCTGTAGGAACGCCATTTTGAGTCGATTCTAAAAATTCAACGTGAATTACAGCGCGCTATGAAGGCTATACCGGAAGATGACTATTTGGCATGCATTGACTATTCGAAAAATATATAAAAAATAGATTTGAAAACTAATAAAAACTGATCTTACTTTTTGGGCACTTAGTACGACAAGCTTGTGCAAGTAATATGGCATTTTTGATAGAGAATATACCGGTCGTGTCGAGATCAGCTTTCCTCATAATCTTATGACAAAAAATATAATAAAGAGATATTACGGCAGGATATCCTCCTGTCTAAGGCCTCATTTGGCGTTCAAAGTGATCACAAATACAAGTGAGAGCATTATATAAGTCGAACTCCTTGAAGCTGAAATTGAGCAAGCAAATGTCTCTCAGATATGAGCAGATTAAGCTCCAAATTAGAAAATATGTGTACAGAAGGAAACACTTAAAATTACAGTTCTGAACCCATCTTCTGAACCCATCTCAAGAAAAATTTAAATTTTTTGAAATTTTCAAGATTTTCATCATTTAATCAAAATCAATATGCAATGGCAGTGGATGGATATTGCAGTGAGCAGTGAGCACAGTTCACTTAATTTATTTAGGATGCAATTCTGAACATACTTATAAAAAAATAGGGAAAACCACTAGTGGGAAAATTGTCTTTCCAATCTTAATCTGAAATAATTTTCCCTTCGTCTTACAGGAAGATCTATATTATAACCTAAAACAATATTTTTGTTATACTCAGTCTCATTTTAAGCAAGACAATGATAACTTTAACTGTTAACCACGACTGAGACCGGACAGCAATTAAATATTTTATATTTCACAACATTATCTAAAACTGGGTGCTATGTTCATTTCGCGAGAACAAAAATTCCACGAATAATTTTTTCCTCATTAAAGAACTTTTTTTTATTGGTATCCAAAACACTGAAATCGGACGTACAAACGATTTTATGTCAAAATATATGCAATAATACATTTATGGAAATGTAAAATTGTGTCTTTTTGTATTGAAATTTAATTTTATAATCTTACAAATACCTTATCGAACGTATTATGGCAAAAAAGTAAAGTATTACGATTCCAGTTTTGGAAAACAACAATTTAAAATTTTGGCATTGCCATGTAACAAAATTTTTCATGCGAAAAGCATGGTACTGCGAAAAGTGGGCATTGTACCAATCTTTGGGCAATAGTTTAAATAATGCGCAATTGTTTTCATCGTCGGAGACCTCAAATGATTTGTTATTAAAACGCCTAATATTTCTAAGGCAGTGACATTATGACATGATCATTAATATTTGCGACCCTCTTAAGATTTGGACAATATTTCATATCCAAAATGATCAATTTCGAGCTATATGGTAACGGGGAGGCTGAAATCCATTACTTGATTTTTTTTTATTTTTACCCACTGATAACAAATTTTCTTAAGCTATGAACCTAGGAACATTTGCGTAAGTCGTTAGTGTTCGGGGGGTGCGTTTTCTCCCCTTTCTTAGTGCCTTAGTGTAGAGTTTCATATACGTCACATGTTTTGAGAGTTTCCGCCGCTGCTTCCGTATGCAGATTGATTTGAGTTGACATGATGCTCCAGACAGATAATGATGGTATCTATATAAAGGCCCCTAAAAGCATATAATTAGAACAAAGTTATTCCCCAGATATCCCAAGATATCTAACAACAAGCCTCTTGATTTGGATGAATTATATCTTTTTTATTTATAATTCTATGATTGCGTATTCTAGACACTGTAACGACTTTTGAAAAGAAAATATTATACGAAACGCCCAAATTCACTTTTTCTCCAAAAAAAACGAATCTGTAAACTTAAAAGTCAAAATATATGATTATAAACATTTCGCCTGTACTCCTGTGAAATTTAAAAAGAAAGACTAATTTTTATTGCATTTTCACCGATTCGATAACATTTACAAATACAATTTACACTATTCTTTCAGTGTAGGTAACCGATAATAAAAGTTTTTAGGGTAACAAATATTACATATCAAATATCTAATCTAATCAGATATGTATCTTTATAGCCAGTTGGCCCAAAAACATGAGAATTCATCACTTACGCATGTCTAGCCCAAAATTTAACATTGATAACATTTATGAGTTCGCTTTAAGCCCTAAGTTACCTAATTGTACCATTCTCCGTGAATCACCGCAATTTATAGAGTTTTTCCATTTTACACTTATTATACGAGGGGGGACTCAAAACAAAACTAGCAATCTTCTAAAACCTATGTTTGAAGCTTGATGACGCCACGTTGTTTACTATTTTTACTTGAGCCATCAAAACTAAAATATTGGGTAGCAGAGTTGAGATGAGACCGTACGAGCTGCCAAGACGAACACCATAGTGGCCGACCATTTGAGGCGTCCACGACAGACACGTTTAAGAAAATTCACAAAATGATATCGATTGATCGTCGACCGAAAGTGCGTGAGCTAGCTGAAATGATAGGCGCTACACATCGTATATTGAGCGAAGATTTGACGATGACAAAGCTGTTGGCAATTTGGGTGCTGCGCTTGCTTTCAATAGGTCAAAAACAGCGTCGTGAAGATATCTCAGTAGAGTGTTTGGCAATGTTTCACCGCAATAAAGCCGAATTTTTGCATCGATTTATAGCCATGGGTCCTCCACTTCACATCTAAGTCAAAGAAACAGTCAGAGTATATCATATATTGGCCGAAGATTTGAAAATGACAAGGCTGGGGGCAATTTGGATACTGCACTTGCTATCAATAGAGCAAAAACAGCATCGTTAAAATGGTTTAGTAGAATGTTTGGCAATGTTTCACCGCAATAATGCTGAATTTTTGCATCAATTTCTAACCATGGGTGAGACATGGATACTCCACTTCCCACCTAAGTCAAAGAAACAGTCAGACAGTGGACTGGAATGGGAGAATCGTGTCTAAAGAAGGCGAAGGCGTTCTATCTGCAGGCAAGGTAATTGCATCTGTTTTTTGGAATGCGCATGGGATGATTTTTCTTGATTATCTTTAGAGAGAAAAAACCAAATATTTTACTAATTTATTACAGCGTTTAGGTGATGAAATTATGGGAAAAGGCGGCATTAGGTGGAAAAGAAAGTGTTGTTTCATCTAGACAATGATCCAGTTCACACATCCAGTATTGCGATAGCCAAAATTAATGAATTAAAGTTCGAATTGCTTCATCACACAATTTATTCGTAAGATTTGGCTCCCTCGGACTATTTCCTATCTCCAAACTTGACAAAACGGCTTGGTGGTAAAAAATTTGCCAACAAAGTCTGCGGTTGCTGGCTATTCTAAAGAGTTCGACAGTTCTTACCATAAACAGGGTGTAGAAGCTATTGAATATCGCTGGAAATGTGTATCGAGCTAAAAGGAGATTATGTTGAAAAATAAAGAAAATTTCTTCCAACTTCTTTGTGTCTACTTTGGGACCGCCTTCGTATATCGCTAAGTTGAGCAAAAACGACAAAATGTTTAGATATTAGCACTAAAAATTGTATTAAAATAATATTTCATTTATTTTTTTATTGTATAGAAAATTAAATTTTATTTTATACTAGTCTAAACTAGTCCAACTAGTCCGGTCTATTATAATAAGAAACGCCTATATTTGCAGAAGAACTTAAAATATGTTCACTCAACCGAAATGCACAATTCTGTTTAAATACCGTTAGCAGGAGTAGAAATAATTGCTTTTTAATTTGTGGTTTGTATAGGAGGTACCACTCCCCATTGTCCAATCCCGCCCATATTTGCAGCAGCACTTAAAATATGTACACCAAACCGGTGTTCAAATACCGTAAACAGGAGCAGAAATATTGGATATTTAATTTATGGTTTGTATGGGAGGTACCACGCCCCTTTGTCCAATTGGACTGAATTGTAAATCTAAACCATCCCGGGCACCACCCAGACGCATATACAAAAATTTATGCAAAGCGGTCCAGTCGTTCTGGAGTTTTAAGCATCGGAACAAACCACGATTCATTTTTATATATATAAAGATTACTAATCGGTTTTGAAGATGATAGACCATAAAAGACCTCCATACTCATTCACGCATGTGCGACACTTGATCAGAATTATTGTTTTAATGGACTGCTTGAACTCAGCCAATTTCCTTGATTTCGTTTTGTACACCTCTTGCCCCATAAAAAAAAGTCTGGTGCAGTGCAGTGGACTTTCTGGATATTAATTTATTTGGCAATTTTCGTTGGAGCTCCACCATAACTAACCTGGCACCGGCAATGGAATTGTTAAAATTAGTTTTGTCCCTAAGTTTGCACGACTGTCTTCTATACTGATGCGGAGTTTAAGGCCGATCTGTCATTGTGTTTTGCGATTTTAACCATAAATAACTATTTTAAGCAAAGAATTTGTCTCAAATTTTGTATTATTGTACATAAGTAATTTCGTAAGCCGAATTGCTGAAAATATTACAGAAGGCTTGCCGTGAATCAAATGCATACAAGATATACCGCGCATACAAAAACGGTTAAGATGTGTTGGAAGGCAAATTTTCCGCTTTGATCGACCGTCAACATCTTCAACTGAAGTTAACTTGCATGAAGTGAAGGTAATAGTGATGTGGGTCATTTGAGTTTGAACGGAGATACTCAGTGAGCTTTCTGAGTCTTATAAATCAATTCGTACCATTTTAAACTATGAATTGGACGTAAAACATATTGCCGCTTAACTGGTTCCGCAAGGCCTGAATTTTCTTCAAAAACTACATCGCGTAATGTTCACTAAAGACATGGTAGAATAAGTAAGGTAGAATCGACTCCCAATTCATAAAATGCATTATAACTGGCAATGGAGCACCAGGCTACGGATTTATTTTTCTGCTTTATTAGTTTTATTGGATCGCTCACGTAGTGAGCCTAACAATAACTAGTTGAATATTATATCGAATTGTCGACGAGTATGTATCTTTCCCGCTCTGGGAAGGGATTAGTTTCATATACAAAAGCTCACGGCAGCTTCTGAGTTAGCAGCTCTAATGGTGTAGTTTAGCGCAATGTTCGTACAAATGATCTCACAGTTTTATTAACCCGAGGGGTTTGAGTTACGCACCTGTCCCTCATCATAGATTGAAACTACGTGAGAAAAGAGGTCAAGGCCCGGAACATATGAGCGGAGAGTCTCCAGGCATAATGCCGCATACTTATGTATTATTTTTCGTAATGTGGACTATGTAAATGGTTCAATAGCACGAAAAATGAATTGACCCGGCCGCAAAGCGAGCAATGTGAATGATGAGGCCATGACTCGAACACTTGATAGGTGAGAATGTTGACCTATGTTTTACTTCTAGTAGTGCGGATTACGTGAGTAACGAGGCCAGGGTCCGGACATGTGGCCTCAGGTGAATTATGCCGAAGCATTGCGGTGTTGAGATATTAGAAGACAATGCACTTTCGGCCCTTCTACGGGACTGCAAAATCACTTCTCCGCAGTCTGGAAGGTGCAGAAGGACAAACAAGGTTTCTAGCTACAACATTACGGTGATGTTCTATTCTGGTCATATGTTTTGCTTTGATCTTTTCTATCTCCTCTTTTACATATGGTATATTTACGTCTCTATGTATATTACAGTTTCTCGTAATAAGTCCAGAGTGTTTATTAATCAGCTAATTTTCAAGTTAATCTGCGTCTTTTCAGCCTTGATGTGCCTTTTCCAGTTTAGTCTTCTGTCTAAATGGACGCCTAGATAGATAACGTCTGAGCTCTAAGGAATGACAATATTATTGAACCTGAAAGTTGGGCACGTGTTGAGATTCAGTGTAAATGTTACTTGTCTACATTTACTTTCGTTTATTCTTATTCTCCAGTCAATGAGCCATTTCTCAACGCGTTTCAGATGAATTTGGAGGTTATTTGTTACCTGGTTTTGGTCCTTGTGACAGCATATTATTGCAGTATCATCTGCGAAAGTTTAAAAGCTACGGATTTGACATCCAAATCAGTCAATAAGCTTTGGAATGACGATTACCAAATGAACAGAAACCAAAAAGACTATTTCAAAATCAATTAAAATTCAAGATAATGTCGTTTTCTTTCACTATTGCGATGTTGTGCACCTAGAATTCTTGATCAAGCGGTAAACAAAAAATATTATCTAGGTGTATGCGGCATTTGATGGAGAAAACTTGCCTAATATATGCGAGATTTGTGGAACGAAAACTAGTGGATTTTGGATCACAATAATGCATAAGGCTTTCACTGTGAACGAATTTCTAGCCAAAAACTCAACATATATCAGTGAACTGGCACCATGTTCACCTAATATAAAACCGGCTGACTATTTTCTCTTTCCAAAACTCAACTTATCACTTTGAGTCGATAGAAAATATAAAAGAGAATTCCTTACAATAACTAAGGACTTTTCACAAAAATTCGTTCGAAAAATATTTCAATGATGGCATTATTCGGTGGCAAATGTTTTAGTATTGTGACCAGCCGTAGTTTGATTGTTAGGACACGCGACTATCACATTTAATTATTTGAGCGACGGTTATCTGGATGTTTCTGATGTAGGCTCTGACTCGAGTAATCGATACGTCTTGTAAATGCCTCTCAAACTGACCTTCGAAATCGTGGTTAAATTATAGGTAACGTTCAGCGAGTCTAAGAATAGAATACTTGTAAGTTCACTGAAAGTGAGAAGCTGTCCCATATGTCATTCATGAAATGCAAGCACATTTGTTTTCTATTAAGTGTATTATTTTGGAAGTAGAGCGCACAAACAGAACCGCCACATTTTTGTGTGTTAAAAGAAGTATCACCAAACATCCAGATCAATTAGTTCAGGTCCTTGCTATGAAATTTGTTAAGTAGGCTCTTTTCCTGATGTTATTCAAACAGGACCTATTTGAAATTAAAGTTTTTCTGGGATCAAAATTGTGAGAGTGATGAAAAAAAAGCTGTATGATCAACCAGGCCAGACATATAAAAGAAATCCACAAGATGTCACTACCACCAGAAGTTAAATTCATGAAACATGACAGGCAAACTTTTCTTCTGATGTCTTAGGCTTTAGGGGAATGTGAAAAACATGAAAATGTCTGACAAAGAAGGCACCATCATCATGTACACATATTGGTCATGTTAAAATTATAGTTGTATAACTTGGTAAGCGTCCTAGCAACTTTTTGGCGACCAAACCAATCCAACAGGAATAACATCCATAACGCCACAAAATTTGATAAAAATGACTGCTGTCGTTGGTAATTCAATAGCAGCTTAATTAAATATACAATTTTCAATTTTTATTTTATAAAAACCCTGCTAGAAAGTCAATTTTACACAATTAATTGGAATTCTTAATTAGAATTTGTTAAAAATAACATTAAAAACTATCATCAATATAGCTAAAATTATAGAATTGTTATAGCTGGACATAGAACCATCGCCACCGCCACCGCCATTGCCATCACCGCCACCAGTAGTGCCATTATTACCATCTGTTGAGCCTTTTCCAAAATTCGGTAATGTACCGTTATTGGCAGCAACCATAGACAAAATCCAATCTTTGTAAAAAGCAACATCGGTGAAGACAACTGTCTTCGCGCAACTCTGAGCCCAGGAAAGGATGCCAACTTGTATATCACCACAAACCAATGGACCACCTATGTCTCTTCCACAGGCACCACGCCCACCTTCCACATAGCCGGCACAAATCATTCCCTCCAGCAAGTGTTGTCCAATATCTGTTATATTGCGGCAAATATCATAAGATATTATGGGTAGATCAACGGTCATCAGTAGTTTAGTTGAAAAATTGTCCTTAGAAATTATAAATCAAATACTAAACTTAAGAAATTATAGGATATATTAGGAATATTTCCATACCTCATCATAGTTACCCTCCGGTATGAGATCTGTTGCACCCCAACCAGTCAATCGACATACGGTATCACCATCTATGGGACCTTCATTTAAATTTATCGGTTTAACGGTGGGATGATTGGCGGGAACTGCACCATCCAACATAATCAATACGAGATCTTTTTGCATTGTCTGCAGGTTGAAAACATCATCGTACTTGATCACCTTTTTGATATTGAAAATTAATGTGTTATTGTCCTTTTCGAAACGATCGACGTTTCCCATGACCGCAACAAAAAAATCAGCTACCATAAAAGTGCCATTGTTAAAATCCCAGCTAAATGGAGCCATAGAAATATATTGAAAAATTACAAATAATAAATATAGTTGCTAACTATTTGCAGTTGCTTTTATGATGTTGAAATACCTACACAAATAGTTTTCAGTAACCACGAGCGCAAAAAGTACGATGCCTTTAAAAAAATTTGTAAAGGGACGTTTCCTTCCCCATTTCCACCAATTTCCATCATATGTTACTTATAACTGACGAATGTAGGTTAGGAATATAACGAATTTGTCCTTGTAATTTTCTTACTTGTGAAGCTTGACTCTGGGAATGTCAAAAACGAGTTGTTTCCATTCATAATACATGAAAGTATTATTTGGCCAGAGGAAAATTACATATTCACGGTATTATTTCCAAACAAATGCTAAAAAAAGTATTGGAAAATTCGGAAAAACTCAATTTTTTGGACATTTGGATGGACATTTTGTTTGTGTGAACACATTTGTTGCTACTGAAACATTTTATCCAAAACGTGGCAACTACAGGTGAATGATGTACGTTTTCATGGCCGGAGAAGAAGGTGTATCAAAAACAGTCCCTTGTCATACAAAATATATCGACTTTTCCCGCAGCGATGGCCGTTCCCTAAAACCGCCTGGACTGAACGCTTTCCCGTATTGGTAAACTACTCTGCATATTAACCTTTAGTCCAAAGCTGGGTCAGTGTGTGTTTAAGCAATGGGCAATTCCAGCCTCTTACCGTAGCATAGGAAAATGTACCGATCTATCGCCAAACAAGTGGACAAGTGGATGAATGATTTCTTCTTGGACATTATATATCGACTAGTCCGTTTTTCCTGTGAAAATTCATATTTCTGTAATATTTACAGCTAACACAATCAGAATGGATCATTGAAGAATGTGAAATTTTTTGGCATTATCAATTCAATACTGCCGTTAAGAAATAAATGATAAAATTAATGAAAATATCTGAAATTATTCTAGAAGTTGGTTTATTTCGTACATGGTTAATTTTTTTCCTAGTGGTGCATTTTTGCCCAATTACTAAGTTAAGTTGGGCCTTTTAACACAAATAATGGGTTTTCTCTCGTCCTTTCAAATGGACCTGCCGCATGTGGATCAGATGGATGCACTTAAATAATTTGTGTGATCACAATTAAAAACGACGTAAGAGAAATTATAACAAGGCCAAAATTAATATTAGGTGCGCAACTAAGTTTACTCTGTTTGTCAATAGATGGCGCCAGCTATAAGTGCTAGTCGATTCTGCCATAACCTAAACCTCATGAGCCAAGCTTTGTGATATGGTAAACATATCACTTCGACAAAATAGTGATTTTCTTTTGACGTCATATTTTTTGGCTAGGTGAATATGTATGATTTTGTGGCGAATAATCGTCATATGCGGGAAGCATTGATTTTCTTTTTTCAATCGAAGAAAACGGCGGCTGAAGCTCATCGAGAGCCTGAAAAGATTTACGAAGATGCTGCTTTAAGTGAAACAATGTGTCGAGACAGTGATTTTGATGATGACGATGATGATGATATTGCTAGATGAGGATCCATGTCAAACGCAGATAGAGCTTGCTTCAGTATTAGGAGTTATCCGCCAGGCCATTTCCAAGCGATTGAACGTGTTGGAAATGATTCAAAAGCAAGGAACTTAGGTTCCTTATGAGCTGAAATCAAGGGACATTAAACGCGATTTTTTCGCCTGTGAACAACTGCTTCAGCGACCAAAAAGGAAGAGTTTTTTTAATCGAATTGTAACGGGTGATGACAAATGGATTCATTACAGCAATCCAAAGGAAAGAAATTGATGGAAGCAGCCCGGTCTTGTTTCTACGTCGTCGCCTCGACTGAGTATACGCTGCGAAGGCTATGCTCTGTATTTGGCGAGACCAGGTTTGTGCTATTTATTACAAGCTGTTGAAATCAAGCAAAACCATTACAGAAGATCAGTATCGCCTTCAATTAATGCGATTGAGCCGTCTCTGCGCGAGCAATGCCCGCAATACGTGGAGAGGCACGAAAAAGTGATTCTCCAGCATGACAACGAACGACCTCACGTGAACAAGCCCGTTAAAACCTATCTGGAAACACTGAAATGAGAAGTCTCACCCCATCCGTCATATTCTCCAGATATTGCACCGTCCCATTGTCACTTGTTTCGTTCGCCGACACACGGTCTGGCTGATCAGCTGTTCCACTCATGTGATGACATCTAGGAATGACTGGAGATTCGTGGATAGCCATGACGGAATTCGAGCCGGAATTTGCCAGAAAGATGGGAAACAGTTGTAGCTAGCGATGAGCAGTACTTTCAATGAATCATTTTCATAATAAAGTTGCATTTTTATAAAAAAAAAAATTAGCGAGAACTTAGTTGCGCACCATACGTTTTTATTATCGTACTTATTTTTACTCATATTTATGTTCAATACCCATCCCGAAATTCGATGTTTTTCAAAATTTCAAAATTACACAATAACCTTAAATATCGATTACAACTCTAGTTGCGATCTAATCAAAATTCCGTATATTTCGGAAGCTATAACAGATTTCCATAATAGCGATCGAATTATTGAAAGACGCTTAATATCTCAAAACGATTAATTCCAGTTTAAGACGGAATTCACATTAGTATTTCTAGTTACCGCAAACTTAAAACATCCTCAATCTTATGTGGGTATAAAAATCCTTAGGGCTGGTATAAAAAGGGCATAGTTTCTGGTGTCAAACATCAATAAATTTCATAAATTTTGCCAACAAAGAAGAAAGTGAAAGTCGGCCTCAATTTGTTCGTCATTCTTCTTCTTATTAGGTGATGACTAAAACAGACACCCTTATACACCGCACGTAGAAAATAATTCCCAGCTCTTTGGTCGACTAGGCCACGTGAAGGTCGGCATATAGCTGATACAGGTCATTGTTCATGTGACGCCGATATTCTCCATTGACGGTGATAGGTCTGTATATTTTCCCATCACTTACAACGACATGAGCAAAATCAGCGTCTGATATAATTTAATTTTTGTTTGTATAGAGAGGGTTTTATCATTGAATCGCGTGCTTAGCCCATTGTAACATATGTTAGCAAGTAAAGCTATCCTCTTTATCTCCATGCTGACATCATTTGTGTTGTTTGTAATGGATCCGAGATAGATGAATTCATCCACCACTCCAGATTTATGGCTCTCAACATTCACACGGCGTCCAAAGCGAGCAGACTCTTTGTTCGTTGAAACAAATAACGTTGTTTTGTCCTCCTTTACTGCCAGACGCATTTTAGCTGACTTCTTCTCAATGCTTGAGAACACTGCAGTAATACCCAGCAATTTTCTTAAGTAACATGTGGCTTTTGTTAAAATGATATCAGTCGGGTTAACTGTAACTTTCTCCATAATTAACTCTAACAATATGTTGAAAAGGTCACATAAAGCCTTTTTTAATCCCAGGATTTCTGTCTATCTTAACTAAAGACTTCGTGTCAGTCAGCATCATCACACAAAGACGTAGAAGCTTCGCGGGTATTCCAAACTCGAAAATGCCCTTAACCTCTATCCCTATATCTTTCAACAACAATTTCTTCCTCCTTCCAAAAAATCGGTGTGCCTCTTTTCTCTTCTGATTGTAGCGTTCCCTTACAGCACGCACTACAAACTTCCTCAGAGACTAAGCGATATTCTTCATCGTACCAGAGATTATCTAAGCGCGATTTTCCTTGGAATGCGCAATATGTAGCCACTGTACGTCACGAAAATCAGAAGTTTGATAGAGTAGGCTGTGGCTATCTCGGAGGTATGTAGCTTAGTGACGTCTAGCTTTCTTTGTGCTTGGTTACTTACGTTTTTTGCTCTGCTCGTATCTAAGTTGCAACCAAGTAATGATCCGAGTCAATATTTTACTAAGACCATGCCCTCCTCCTCCGTCTATTCCTAGTGTTATGATTAGAAGATAGCCACATGGCCTTGTGGATATGCGGTTCCACTAACTACCATTTTGCTACAGCCAACGAAACCATTCAGAATTCGTTTTCAGAGGTGTTGCTATGTAGACTGAACTTTCCGACTTTTGGTCTAAGAACCACCTCCCTTCCTACTTTGATCTGCATTAAAATCTCCCGTGACCATTTTAATCTTGTGACCAGGAGAGCGGTCATATGCTTCTTCTAGGTACTCATCGACTATGTCTTTGGTCTCCTCGAGGCCTGTGCACAGGCCAGCGTGATGAAAAAATATTTCGCCTTGATGCGGATTGTGACTGTACGCACACTTATGTTGATAAAAAGGGTGCCTCAATCTCTTTCCCACAACAAATCCACATCAGAATTCGTGCCTTTCTGGATGGCAGGTGTAGTAGATGTCACAGTTTTTTCGCCTTGTACATCCTTATCCTGTCCATCGCATTTCCTGGATGACTCATGTTCCTTATAAAGCTTGCCTGCGAGTGTCATCAACATTCGAGGCGGTTTCGTTTTATTATTCTCTTTTGTGTTTCCATGATAATTTTGTTTAAGATGAGTAGCTTATCAAGCTACTGCATCCGATCCTAGTGTTGGACCTGTCCACTACCACTAAACTACTGCGAATTGAGTTTCAGCAACAAATGTTACCTACTGGACTATAACGAATCGATGTTAGCATGCTATTTAGGTTTCTCAACTAGTCACGTTCTCACTTTAACTACCATCAAACGGATGGATGTCTGATGGCATTACCAGGGAATGCTTGCCCGAAGGTCTGGTTACTCCCAAGTAAATAACAAGCAAAGAGCCCAAATTAGAAATTTCTCCAATCCTTATTATTATTGAATATATTGCAAATGTAGACGGAATTAGGTTTACCAAATTGTTGTTCAAATTGTACTTACTCTATAAAGCAAAAGGCGGAGCTCAGAACCACATTGTCGGAAATCAAAGAAGCACCACACCTATGACCTGAACCAAATTCAGCGGCGTTAGCTGTACGATTCCTGATTGAAACTTGATATTTGGTATTGCTCATCAAGGCCTCGGTACCATTGATAATGCGACCATCCCGGTGATTCCCAGTACGAATTAATAGCGAACGTGATGGGAACGACGCAGTTACTAAAATTATAGTTAATAGTTAAATAATAATCAACTCCAACCGTAAAGACCTCATAATAACGTGCCAGTTAACCCAATATGTGTCATGGCAATTGTTAGATACAACGTCCAAAGCGCTAAACTTCGAAATTCCATTACAATTGATTCAGCCTCAACTCAGCAATGATTATTTTGTTTTGTCAGCCAAATATGGAAAAGCGACGGTTTATATTCACTCCCCATAATGGTCCAATCTGATTTTCAACGCTAACTGTAAATGTTAAGTGTTATCTGCAGTATGTATATCGCATTCGGCTCTTATAAAACTATCGTATGTAGTACACTGAAAGAAAATGCTTATTTAAATTGAAGAAATTTATTATCGGTTAGTATCATGCGAAGTATTTCATTGAACTCATGAAGAACTGTTAATATCATATCATAATACCAGTTTTATTTTATTTGATAATGTTTTTCGTTCTTAGTTTGCTTATAATGTTTCTTTAATTGTGTGGAAGGTTCTCTAATTAAAGATAATACAGTCTTTAATGTCCCGTCAGCATACCAAACATATGGACTTTTTATTCGAAACAGATAACTTACCTTTGTCCTCGTAAATCGCCAGACTCTCTTTTGGTGACTCCTCCTTAATGTTTGAGAAGGCCGCAGTTACATCCAGCAATTCTCGAACAATGGCCCATTTATGCAACTCCGGTTATAAGACTGACATCACCGCCAACATGGGATGTGCGTCCAGTTTGTCATTCAACTAGAAATATTAATTTTAGATTCCTGATTATCATTGAACTCTATGGTCTACGACGTATACTGATTGCACCCTTTGATCCAAAAGGCTCAAATTTTGCATAAAACTGTATTAACATTTTAGGCACAAAATTGGAATAATTGAAATAATTCCTAATCAAGGATTTCAGGACTCTTTTAAAAGTAATTTAAATGCAATGTACTATGGTATTGGAGAGAAAGAACGAGAAAAAACAATCGCCTAATATTGAGCGTAGTTAGTAAAAATAACCATTTTCAAAAAATAGCCATTGAATTCGATATATTACGCATAAGAAGAAGGCTTTTTTGATATCCAACTGGCGATGGGCCTCCACTCAATGGAGTACCGATGGACGAAAACCGTTCGATAGAAAAAAATCACCCATACAAGGACTACATACGATACAGTTTTTTTTCTAAAAATTGTGCATTTATTCGTTAAATAAAAGCTGCTTAAGGTAATACTTAGTAAATATCGGAAAGAACCGTCTCAATTCACATAGTTTTTGAAGAAACTCCAATAATTATGGCATGATTATTGAAAAAATCAACAAAATTCTTATTTTCGCTGAAAATATGGGCTAAGTCGCAGTATGATAAGAATAACTTTCTGACACGCCAACATACGGGTGTCCGCCGGCAAGGTATTCTACTTTATTTGCTTATAATTTTCGATTAAATGAAAGAGAATGGATCTTATATTGATAAATGTTTTATTTAATGTCGGCAATTATGTATGGCGCACATTTAGCCTCTGTTAGCCTCACAAATGCGAGCCCTTTTGAGCACAGTTTTTATTGCATTCTCACACATTTAACGCGGTATTTCATTAATTTCATCACGAATATTTTGTTTGAGTTGCTCCAGCGTTTCAGGTTTGTTTGCTTAAACCTTGCTTTTCAGATATCTCCACAAAAATAAGTCCGGAGCAGTCAAATCAGGCGACTGTGGAGGCCAATCAACATCACCACTGATTGATGAATAATTTGAGGATTTTCCACTGCCCAGAATCGACTATTCTGTTTATTCACATATCCATTCAAACGAACGTCACTCATTATGGTTTTTTCATGAAAACGATCGAAAACATGTTGGTTTATCGAATATTTTTCCATAATAAATTTGCCACGTCTCTACTTCACGATTGCCAAATATGAACTGTCAAGACTAATGTTTACCAAAATGGCGGCAAAACAAAATAGTATACTTTCCCGACGGACACCCTGTATGTGGCGATTGATTGATACAACATTCTCTACGCTAGGGAACGCAGGCAGGCGAAATGATGCCTGATGATAATTAGCCCACAAAAGCACACATAAATATAGAAAAGGTTTAGAATCAGAGACATTTTCAGAAAATTTTCAATAGTTTTAACACATATTCAATCCCTAAAGCTGTTTGTGGAAAAAATTAGCAAAATTCTTATTTTCGTTGAAAATATGGGCTAAGTGGCAGTATGATAAGAATAACTTTTTGACACGTCAACTTATCTGGGGATAGTTTCATACAACATCCTACCAGGTGCCGGAAGGGATCATTCCAGCTTATATACTTTACAGGGACCGTCTATTTTGATTGGAAACCAAGTAATATCGATATTTTATATTTGAGAGGATGCCATTTCTGAGACCCCCACCCATGTAGAAATCAATTTGGCTCACAGCTGTCATAATTTATAACACAAGGACAAAATCAAGCATCTAAAAACTTATCCTCTTTTAGAATTTTGGTTATTTCTTTTCCATTTAAACGTTAGTGAAAGGCTACACATGATAGTAGTTAATAAAAATTTTATATTTAATAGATCGCCGTAATTGCGGCAAAGTACTGAAAAGTACATGGTTGCACTGGAAAAAAGGATAAATTCTATATAATATGTATGAGAGGAAACCGTTCTTAACTGGCCCATTTATCTAACGATGAATCAGTACATCGTTAATGACGCTGTGAAACGTAATTCATGGTGATGGATGCGTAAGCTTCGCCACGGCCCAACTTAAGGTGAATGGAGTACTTTCCATCTGTCCACCTGTTTTCTATGAAATTGTGGAATTTATAATTTGATGTGAACACTATGCCACACTATCATTAACACCATTATTTTCAATTTCTAATATTAAATTGAAAATAGTATTTCATATTTTTGTGACCGGCCATAAAATTATGACTAGAACTCGCCACTATCATGCAAGTTTTCGAGTAAGAGACAAATGTAGTAAATGCTCTTCAAACTGACGTCTGAAATCATCGTTAAGCTGTAGGTAACTTGGAGTGAATCTAAATATAGAAAGCATGTAAGATTACTAAATATAAGAGGGTCTCTCATATCTCATTCATGGGACGGAAGGGAACTATTTTTTTATTTCGTGTACCCATAACTGTACGCTTCTCATCCCGTTTGTAACAACTAAAAATACCTATCTGAGATCCCATAAAGTAGATTTATTGCCAATCATCTTAAAGGTTTATGCAGATTTAAGCATATCCGTCCGTCTCTCTGTTTGTCCTCTGATATTGGCCGCAACTACTGAACTAAGGGCTAGGAAACTTTACTTTAAAATATTTTATAGTCGAAGGAAGATTAACTTTTTAAATTTAGCAAAAAAAAAATGTCTAGAAAATTTTTCAAAAATATTTCCCTTTTATTCGTTAGTTAAAGGCGATATATGCATATAGTTGATTACTAGGAAAAATATCTTCACGGGCATGGTTATCAAAAAATGTTAAAAACTATGTGTTTCTGTATGATAAAAAACGATATATTATGAAAAAAGGACGTTTATGGCACAAATGGGCATTAAGAGTCAATAATGTGATCATGTTCGCATCATGCTACGAACTACAACTACCGTTGGAGGGCGAAATCGACCAAGAAGGAAGAAACTTACCCACACAAAAACTGAGCCCACATCGACATGGAAATTTTCAATATTTTTACCACATTTTTGTCATTTATCCGTTAATTAAATGCAATATAAAGTAAATCAGTGTAGAGATATTGGAAAAAACCATCCTAACTAATTTACTTTTCTATGAACCGCCACAATTTTGGACTTTGGTTGAAATACACTAACAAATACTAGAAAATCACTGAAAACAAGGGCTAAGTGAATGTTTTTTTGTGTGTGAGAAGAGGGCGAGTCCATCGTCCACGATATTATGGCCCGCAGGTCATACACCTGCTTATATAAATTTCCAGAGATATTACGTGATTTTACAAAAATCGCTTCTTTGAAAAATGGCTCTAATATGAGAATTACATCGAAATTTCGGATGGGGTATGAGTCTAGAAAAGAACAGCAATAATAAGCAATAAACTCGAATTTGACTTAACTCCACTTAAGTAATTTTTTCTTGTGAATGGAGAAATATATATACGAATATCGATAAATATGTACACATAAATTTATCCATCTAGCGGTTTCAAAACCGCCGATCTGGCAAGGCTGTCAGCTGTTAAATAAATGTCATCTGAAGTGTTATTTATTTAGTCAAAGGTTTTCGAATATGGTTCATTTGCCAACCGAAAAACGCGTAAAAATAGTTAAAACGTAGAACAAACGTAATGATTCTAACATGGGCTTTCAATCGAGCAAAATTTTCCTTAGTGATGAAGGTCATTTCTCAGTCAGTGGTTACGTCAACGAGCAAAATTGTCCCATATGGGACTCGGAGAACCCAGAAGTGATTGTCGTAAAGTCATTGCATCCGCACAAAGTGACTGTTTGTTGAGCATTATGGTCTGGAGGAGTTGTTGAGCCGTATTTTTCGAAATCTACCTCAAAAGGTTGCTGCGCAGCCAATCCAGAGGCGATCATTTAAATGGCACTGTATTTCGTACATAATTGCAATCTTCAAGCGTTGTAATGAAATAAGAGTTTCTTCGAAATCATAGCTTCATGTGAGTTTTATTTAACTTTACTAGAAAACCACAAATTGATAACCCTAAACTATGATAGCTTAGTTACTGGAGGTTAAGAGACCGCCGATGTTGTGAACGTGACTATTAACAAATATTCAAATATAGGATTTTTGATTTGAAAAACAATGTAAGTTGTATATTACGCAGGAGAATCAATTATTTTTCACACAGTCATTTATCTGAGGATAAGCCGGCACACAATGGTAGCCTTACAAACTTCTGTCTGGCCGGTGCTTGGGCGGTTTTTTTCAATTGTTCGCTTGTTTTTGTTTAAAACAGATTTTAACATTAAATTTTTATAAAAACAAAATCGGAAAATTGCCAATTTGGACGTTCCTATGAATTGTTGTTCTATTACTGCCATCCTGTGACAGGTCTCCCCCCTAACACAATTCAATTTTAAAGCGACACACATATTACATACAAAGATTGAAGATATAAAGAATTCGTAAAACTGGTGGCGTGAAATGCCAGTGATAAAAAACAACTCATAACATTTTTCTTTAAGTGTAGATAATCGGTATAAAGTGATTCACGGAACAATTCATATAAATAAATTTACTGAAAAAATATCCGGGAATCCACACCTATTCCATGTACTCGTATGTATAAATCAATAGCAAATGTTTATGGTTTCTAAAGTGATAATTTCCCATTGTTTAGTATATTCTGAGAATCGTCAAGTTTTATGGAACTTTTGTTTCTTTGTTGCTTAACCAATTGCCAATTTAAATTTTACGAATAAAGTGCGTTAAACGTTGCCATACAATTTCAGATTAATCAGAAAACTCACAGTCATGAAAATGTTCAAGATGTTAACACTCAATTTCTTAAGCTAATCTTCCTGTTATCGATTTCGACTATTGACACGCTGTTATGTAAAGGATACCATGGACAGCTATTAATATGAACATAAACATGAAAGCACAATATTTAAAAACGGCCTTGATTTTAAGGATACATGCCTATAATGTTAGTAATATTTATATAAAAAGTGTCTCTTACTGTTTGTCATATGAGTTCAACAATTATAGGGCTTGCACCGTCACCACCCAGCACATGCGATAGACGGACGGTGCAATAGCGTAAAACTTGAGACTTGTCCGTCGGGAAGGTATACTATTTTGTTTTGCCGCCATTTTGGTAAACATTAGTCTTGACAGGTCATTTTTGGCAGTCGTGGAGTAGAGACGTGGCAAATTTATTATGGGAGAATATTCAATAAACCAACTTGTTTTAATTGTTAAAACATTTTATCAAAATCAATCATCGATTACTGTGAAGATAAGAAAGTTACGTGAAATTTTTGGGAGAAACAACGTGCCAACAAGACGCACTATTTACCGTGTAGTGAATGATTTCGAAGAAAGAGAGTCTGTAGCTAACAAGGCCAAGCATAGACCATAACGTACTGCAAGATCGGCTGTTTCGATTTTTGCTTTTCAAACAAGTCCAATTTATTTGTTCATTTATGTATGCAAAAAAAGAAACACTTTATTTTAATTTAAAAAATTAGCAAGCACCATTTTCCATTTGTTAGCTGCTCAATTATACTTATCGTTGATGTTGTCCGTTCCGTGGTCCAAAAAAGCAAGAAAAATTAAAATCGCAAAAGCTATGTGCAAGTTAAAGAGCGCATTGTCACAAATATGTTCTAAATTTCCATATTTGGGCAGATCATAAAAGTAATCCGCTACTTTGCAAGTCATTCACTACGACCTCTACTCAACGTATGCGAAAACACAGAGTTAATGCTCTCACTAGTCAAAAAACAATAACTTAGTGAGTCGAGTCGTAAGTGTACTATATTCAATGCACAACTTCTTTCAGTGACCGCAACAACAACAACAATTTAGCCTTGACATGATTTGTATCAGGGGTTAAGATACTGAGAGCCAAGAAGATACTTTACTCTAGATATAGTTATAGGATCAAATTAAATGTTGAAACAGAATTTTGCAAATAATAACTAAATGATACTACAATGATGATAAGCTATGTATGTATGTATGTATGAATATTATAACAGTAATTTTAGTTCCGCAAACATCGGCTGAAAACATTACTGCTGCTCAAGAAAGTGTTCAAAACAATCCATCAACCTCAATTCGACGCCGTGCTCAGAAGCTTAGTCTTCAAAGGACAACTTTAGTCACTATTTTGCACTGCACTTGTTTCCATTTAAGATTCAGTTGAAACAAGAGCTTCTTCCACAAGAACATCTACGCCGCCATACATATGCCAATAAGATTTTACAGCTCGCCAATGACAAACCTCGATTTTCAAGAAAAAATCATAATGAGTGACAAGGCACAGTTTCATTTGAATGGGTATGTGAATAAACAGAATAGTCGGTTCTGGGCAATGGAAAACTCTCAAATTATTCAACAGTCGCCTTTGCATCCATTAAAAGTGACAGTCTGGTGTGCAATTTGGTCAGGAGGAATCATTGGACCTCACTTCTTTGAAACTGAAAACGGCGTAACGGTAACTGTCAATGGGGAGCGATATCGTGATATGATTGAAAACTTTTTAGTGCCACAACTGCATGATTTGGGCTTGATTAACATGTGGTATCAACAAGACGATGCCACATCGCATACAGCCAGGATTACAATGGAATTACTGCGAGACCTCTTCCCACAACAAGTTATTTCAAGAAGTGGCGAAATCAACAGATTCGTCTCAACGGTCGCATGATTTGACTGCTGCGGACTTCTTTTTGTGGGGATATCTGAAAAGCAAGGTTTATGCAAACAAACCAGAAACGCTTCAGCAACTCAAACAAAATATTCGTTATGAAATTAATGAAATACCGCGTGAAATGTGTGAGAAAGTAATGAAAAATGTGCTCAAAAGGGCTCGCATTTGTGAGGCTAACAGAGGCGGACATTTATCTGATATTGTATTTCATACATATGTAATTGCCGACATTAAATAAAACATTTATCAATATAAGATCCATTCTCTTTCATTTAATCAAAAATTATAAACAAACAAAGTAGTATACCTTCCCGACGGCTTGTCTATCTTGAATCACTTGGTTGAATTTGATGTCATTTTTTTTTTTTTTGACAACATTTTGTGCTTAGATAAAAAAAACCTTTAATGGCCGAGGTGGAAATATTTTGTTCATATATTATAGTGAAAAATACAAAAATGATATTTTTTATCAAACGACTAAAACTGACAACATTTTAGCAACATTTACCTCGCATAAAAGTATAGTTTTTCTCAATAACCCATGGTTCGCATTTGTCTTAGTTCCAGTTAAAAAAGTGTTTTTTTTTTTAATATAAAATTTCCTTGAATGGCCCATTGGTATGGATGCCGCATTTTTAATATGGTTCTTTATTACCTTCAGCAAATATATTCGTATAGTTGTTTCAAAACCGCTGATCTGGCAAGGCTGTCAGCTGTTAAATACCTGTCATATAAAGTGTTATTTATTAGTTAAAGGTTTACCATTTACGAAGAACATGTAAAAATAGTTAAAACTTACTACAAAAATGACGATTCAAATGTCAACACTTTTCGTGCAAGGAATTGAAATGGTTTACGAGTATAAAGAAATTTGAAAGGACCGAAATCGTTATAGATGGCTGGTCAGACCTGAACATCATCGCAATTTACGTATAGTCGAAAATATAGCTTCTGTTAGTGAAACCGTGGTGGATAATCCAAATTTCAATTCAGAGCGGCCGTAAGGTCGTATGATAAATGACATTTTTTTGCCTGCAATTGAAGACTATGAAATGGACAATATATGATTTCAACAAGATGGTAACACAAACCACACAAAGCCACATGATCTTGGCCACCAAGATCATGCGAATTGACGCCGTTATACTTTTTTGTGGGGCTACGTCAAAGACCGCATTTGCACGAATAATTCTCAAAAGGTGAAGCATTTGGAAGCCAACATTCGGCAAGTTATCGCCGCGATACCGCTCGAAATGTGCAAAAAAGTGATCTAAAGTTACCTCAAAAGGAGTCACTACTGCAATCAATCTAGAGGCTGTCATTTAAATGATATTGTATTTTGTACATAATGACGAGGTCCAAGCACTATAATGAAATAAACGTTTTATTGAAATTATATGTGTTAATAAACTTTACTTTTAAATAAATTTTACTTTTGAAAACGAAAAATGGATAACCCGGTGTTACCTATTTTCTAATATAACTTCTACCTTCGAATACAGTAGCGCCTTAAATTATACAGCAGATTTCTCGATTCCGCTTCAGAAAGAGAACGAAAAGAGTCTTGCAAAATGATGAGATATTTGTTTAATATTTCATATAAACAATAAGCCATTTCGGTGTACATTTTTTTAATTTATTTTGAAAAACGACCTAAAGGATGGTTGGGAATCGAAGAAACAACATTCTAGTCTTCAACAATTCCTAGAGAAATTCGTTTCGTAATAACTCGTAGAAGTTTTTTCTCTCACCATTTAAATGTTGTCCGAAATTGATCTTTCGCAGATCAAAGCTCATTGCAATATTTTCTAAACTTAACTAAAACTTGTAATATATTTCGGACAACAAAGTGGAGAATTGTTAAAAAAAAAGTTTTATTACACAGAGGTCCGCAAAGACAACGATTTTGTTTCATAGTATTAGTCAAATCTACAAATGGTATCTAAACAATTCGTAATTAATTTAATGAATTCAACAGGATGGATTTAAATAACAAAAAAATTACTAAATGTTATGATCCGCATTGAAATTTGATACAACATCATAAAATTAGCCATAATTTAAAGTACCACTCACACAATTGCATAAAATTGTTTTTCTACTTACTCAGTAAAACAATGAGCTGCACACAATATCACCTTTTCGGAAAACAACGAACTGCCACAAAGAAATAGCCATCATTTAATCGTTTTCTAATCGAGACCCGGCGCATGGTATTGTTAAGTAAGGCCTCAGTACCAATGATAATACGAGGATCCTGGGGACTTAAATTTTGTCGAAAGAATAACAATGGCGGAGGAGGAGTAGCCACTAAAATGTTTCAATTGAAATGAAAGATTTTTCCAAATTAATCCTTTGTCTGTACGTCGGAAGCAGCAACAAAACTTACCTATATTGCTTATATGCATTACGGTAATTATGCTAATGCATAAGGCCCAAACTGAAATATCACGAAATTTCATTGTGATCCAACCTGTGATGTGTCCGTCAAGCCCAGTGTTACTTAACCCGCGGGAGGTAGAATTGTAAATAATTGTCAAATGGAAACAATCTCAGCCTTGGTATAAACGCCCTCGAAAGTATTCGTTAACAAATATGAAATTATCACATAGTAGAACATAGATAACGGAAATTCAATATAATCTGTGATTTGAACATTTATCATTTAAGTACAAGTATATATATGTATCAGATAGACCATTGTCAAACCCCACCCTTGACCATATATTGTGGTAGTAGCCCAGCCAATCAAAGTTTTAAGTTAGAAAATTTATGATGTCATTTGGTGTTGGTTAATATTTGTGATGTCATTGACCACATTTTCTCTTAGAACTGACATGCCCAACATTGATGGGAGGAAAACCGATATGTATTCTATAGTACTTGCAAATGCTTATAGATAAGGAATTTGATGTTAATGATGTAGATCGCACATTTGATGATAATTTTCTTTTGGCCTCCAAAAAAATTTGTAGGGAGATTGTGGCAGAAAATTTCAAAAAGGTCTATAACAGTTGTAATCGAAACTCATAGAACCTCCTGTGCTTTTACACACCCTGGCAATTAAAACGACCATAAAGAAGCCGTCGAGAGATATCGGAAGAGTTCTCTTCTCTGTTTTATAGTCGTACTACCATGGAAATCTTTCGAAGAGAGATATGGTAGATGGACTAGAAGAGCATGACATTTACTGTTGTGTCGATATTTTCTTCTCGGATCTTGAAAATTGACGGCGTATACGATGGACAACCAGCTCCATGCGAGGTATGATATAGCAAAACTGGAGGAGCCTTTGTCTGCGAAACCCTGATCAGAGGGTTCTTATATTCTAGTAGCACGGGAGATCAGGGGCCCCAAGAACTATTTGTTCTTGCCCGATCGTGTTGTAGGACCCCTTGTGGAAGCATCGTGCTTGGCTGTGGTTGCCCGAACATGTGTTTTCAATGATTTTGCGTTGCTTCAGGGTCTCCTGAAGGTAATGCAGGAACTTGGAAAACACTGTTCTTCGTCTATCTGAGGTGTCTAGATAGGCCTCACTCCAAACCGGGATGAAGCTCACTTCGTGCCAGTGACTTCAGATGTACTTTGGCTGAGAGAGGAAGCAAAAACTGAGGAAATTTTTCAAGGGGACTGGCTTCTTATCCTAAAGGTACTTCGACTAATCCTTTCGGGATTAGTTTTAGTACCCCAAAGGTGCGCTGGCTGTCGCAAAAAAGAAAAAAAAGATACAAAGGAGAAGAAAAAAAAACAGTTCCATGTGTGATGGCACACCATGAGTAAGGCCATACGGCGAGACTCATGTAAATTACCGCAATTGATTGTGCTTTTACACAAATATGAACGTAAAACACGATGTACAGTGGCTCAAAGCAAACAAACAGTTATGAATATTGCAAACAACAAGTGATTCCAAAAAATAAATTTGAAATTTTATAGTTGATAGCAGATATTTTTCAAAATTTGAGATCGATAAGGAAACATTTTCTGCTGAACACCGTTTGATTAAAAGAATCTTTCGAGCTTATGTAAATCAGTGAAATAAGTAATCGTTCAACTTTTATATGCGACGTAAAAATTATTATAACCGGTTATCCATCTTTCGGCTTCAAAAGTAAATTTAAATAAAACACACCTACAGCTATGATTTCGATGGAACCTTTATTTCATTATAATGCTTGGACTATGCCATTATATACGAAATACAATGTCATTTACACGACCGACACTGGATTAGTTGCAGCAATGGATCCTTTTGAGGTAGTTTTCGGACACTTTTTTGCACTTTAACGAATGGTGGGTTTCAATTGATCCAACACGTTCTTTAACGTAGCCCCACAAAAAAGAAAGTTTAACGGCTTTAAATCGCATGATTTTGGTAGCCAATTGACGTCCTCAAAACGTAAAATTACGCTTTCTGAAAACTTCTCAAGCAATAAAGGTAAAATTGATTGTTTTGTGTCGTTGTAGCACCCTCTTGTTGAAACCACATATCGTCCAGATTATAATCTTCAATTGCAGATAAAAAAGTCAGTTATCATACGGCCACACAATGTCACTAACAGAAGCGATATTTTTGGCAGTGCGTACAATGCGATGATGCACAGGACTGCCACATCTGTAACGCTTCCAGTCGCTTCAAATTTCTTTATAATCTAGCCAATTCCTTGCACAGTAGGTCGATTAGGACGACCACAACCACTCTGTAATGCACGAAAAGTGGCCAAGTTTGAATCATCACTTATGTAGGAAGTTATAACTATTTTTACGAGTTGAATCACCGCTTTCGTAGTTTTAAGTTTTTAAGTTTAAGTTTTAACTATTTTTACGAGTTCTTCGGTCGTTAAAAGATTCATTTTCGTAAATGGTAAACCTTTCGCTAAATAAATAATATTTCAGATGACAGGTATTTAACAGCTGACAGAAATAAATTTGATATTTGTTTGTTAATTTGTTGCATGACATCGGGGACTTTATTTAGAATAGTTAGAATCATCTAAATACAGCACAAATAGGGTCCGTTTCATTCAATAATTTGTTGCCAATGTGGAGGTAACTCCGTTATGCTCCTCTCATATAAACCTTGCTCCTATAGGCAAAAAACTGCGTTAATCGATTTTCATAAGCTTCTCTTAAAGCGAAATTATCACCAAAAAAAATTATTGACCATAGATGGGAACAAGTGGTAATCACTGGGTACCGGATCCGAATAAGGTGGATGCATAAGAATTTTCCAAACCAAGTTTCTGGAGAAGTTTCTGTGGTCTAACACATAGTTTAAGTCGTAGAATTTCAGTCCCTACGAAGACATATTTTATTGTTTAGCATTAGTATACGATTTCTTTCTCTTTACTGTTACTTTACAATTTTCAAAACTGCGATTTTTAAAAACGTATCAAATCTTTCAATGTGCTGCTCACTGAATCATTCGACTGTCACAATCAACTTTTGATGTTCTGTAGGGAGACCCTTTTACAAATGTCTTATAGGCTAGAAAAGATGATCCGCAAAATTTTAGGTGAAATATAAAAGTCATTGAGTTTGATATTAAGAAAAATAACAATTTGTGGCCCAAGTTTTTGTTTGATGGAGGCTTCAGATTTTAAAAAAGGAAAGACAGTGAGGCAAAGACATATTATGACGTACAGAGTTATCCATTTAGTGGTTTCAAAATCGCTGGTCTGGCAAGGCTGCCAGTTGTTAAATACCTATCATTGGAAGTGTTATTTGTTTAGTGAAAGGTTTGCCATTTACGAATATGGAATGTTTAACAATCGAAAAACGCGTTAAAATGGATAAAACTTACTACAAAGATGGTGAATCAGAGGTGATTCAACATGACCAATTTTGGTCGAAATTTTCAAAAAGCGTAATTTCACGTTTAGATATCATGCGAATTGACGCTGTTAATTTTTTTTTTTTTTTTTTTTTTTGTGACAAAGATCGTGTATACGCCGATAATTTCCAAATGTATTGGCCGAAATGTGCGAAAAAGTACCTCAAAAGAATCCATTGCTGCGCCAATCCAGAAACGATCATTTAAATGACATTTTACTTCGTACATAATGGCAAGATTCAAAAACAAATGTCCACGAAATCATAGCTTTCTATGTGTTTTATTTAACTTCACTTTTGAGACCGAAAAACGGATAACCCGTTATTTAAAATTTCCTTAATAGATTCTATCAACAAAGTGCAGGATTTGATTATTTAAAAAGACCGCTTAGAGAGATTGCCAAAAATTCTAACTGGGCACAACTTCCTCTACACTGAGTCGAAGTTTGAGTACGATATGTCATTTAGTTTGTTTACATTGATTGATTTTGTCAGTCAATCAGTCAGTTCATCGCAAGTGCTAATCTGCTATTTTACAACGGATAAAAATATTGATTTTGACGCTGACGATAAGGAACATAGCAGAAGACCGCAAGGTTATGAAAACGCTGAGATGAAATTATTATTGAAGAAAGATTGTTTAAAAATTGGTTGAGAGAATGACTCAAATGAAAAAAAAAATTGTGGTCCACGTAAATTGAAAGTAAATACAAATGTTTAACGTCGGTTTTGCACATGTTAAATTCTGTTGGCCAGGTACAAAGGGAAGGGTTTTTTTCGCCACATAGTAGGTACTTAAAAAAAAAATTGATCCACTTCGATAACACAAAAAGAAGAAAGTATGGAAACCATCATGATTTAAACATAAACAGCCAAGCAAAAAACTCATGTTTGATATTTGGTGAGATCAATTTGCCCACTACTGCTTAAGACACAACAAATGTTCATGAACATGATGCGGTGCCGCTCAAAACCTATTTAGAAGCCTTCAATTGGGAAGTCCTACGACTTGACGGCAGATGTCCTCTATGAGCAACGCTTCACATTGTATGATTCGATTTCTATGTAGCCTCAAAAGATAAGGCTTTCTATCAACGCGACAATATTTTGAATAATGCTTCATATGCCTCACAGTAAACGATTTTTTGTATTCCTATATGTTCATTTCTTTCTTTCCTTCGCGCTGTCAGTTTTGAAATTTTCCACTTACTGCGCATGATTTAGGTAATTATATATCAAATTCATACAAATAAAACATACCATACCGGAGATGAATTCGAATTTAGATCGCATCGTTAAATTTTGATAACGTTTACTGCAAACGTCATAAAAATTGACTGAAAGAAACATTTTTGTCAAACACTTTGATATTATTCATTCACAGAATATAGTTCATTTAGGACCAAGGTCACCTACATTTTTATGACTACGGCTCCACATAAATGATACGATTGAAATTTTATTGTGGACTAACATACCAGCAGCGTTAATTATCATTAAATTGATTTAAATCCGATATTTCTTTATAAAAAAGTAATAATTTTATTTCTTATCGGGCCTTCGAATATATTACTTTTAGTCATTCTCAATACCCCTCCTCATTTGCCGATAATTGCGTTCATGCACCTTCATACATGGTTAGAATGTGGCACTTAGAGATTAATATATTTTATATTTTATACGATTTTTTCTAAAGATATTTAAAAAGTACGCCTAAATGAAATGTTATTTATATTCTTTAATATTCTTTGAGCAATTACACCATAGAGAGCAATTACACCATAGAATTTTCTATTCGACACCGATGCTGTCTGATTAGATAGAACATGGGATGTCTCAATCGTAAAAGATACTGTGGTATCGATTATCTACACCCTGAAGAGGCAATTTTTACCTGTGCTCAATTGTCTATTACGTATATTAACAATAACTAAAAATCATTGGAATAAACTACTTCGTATTTCTAGTCTGTAACTGTTTTATAATTTACCATTTGCAGTATAGAGTTTCAGCAGTAAAGTTACACAGAGAAGAGCTCCAGATGGAATTTCGGTTCATATTACTATGGACTTTTACCATTACAATTGCATTAATTCGTATACAACATGCGAGTGAGTGTTTCCAAACACATTTTTTTCCAGAAGAAAACGATAACTTTATATATTTCGTTTATTTAGCGGCTAACCCCACCACATCTCTGCATGTTGAGCTTGTTCAAGATCCTCGTATTATCAACGGTACTGTAGCTCTACGGAATAATACACAACATCAGATATCGATTAGATATCGAGATGTCGATGAATCATTATTTGGCTACGGCCATGTTTGCGGCGGTTCCTTGATTTCGGAAAATGTGGTCCTAACCGCCGCCCATTGCTTCCTCATGTAAGTAAGGCAATAGGTATTCAAAACCACCACCATGAAAAGAGCTTTTTACAAAAAGTGTTTTTTTTTTTATTCAAAATCGAGATTTTCTAATTACCAGTTTAATCAGTTTTTTCGTTTCGATTAAAGCAAATTTTCTAAAAACTAACAAAACGCATTAAAAGTTACTTCCAATAGCCCTTTTTACTGTAATAAAAATGTGTCTTTTAGAGATCTGTTAGCCCTTTACCATAGCAAAAAGAGCTCTAAAAAAGGCCTTTTTAAATTGTAGAAATGCTTATTTTAGCGATTTTTCACTTCTTTCTTAATAAGGTGAAAAAAACTCCTTTGGAGCTCTTTTTCACTGTAGTAAAAACGCTCCTTTTAGGGCTCTTTTTCACTATAGTAATAAGGCTCCTTTTAGAGCTGTTTTCAATTATAGTAAAAAGGCTTCTTTTACAGTTCTTTTTCACTATATTAAAGAGGCTCCTTTTAGAGCTCTTTTTCATTATAGTAAAACACTCCTTTTAGATCTCTTTTTCACTATAGTAAAGAGTCTCCTTTTACAGCTTTTTTTCGTTATAGTAAAAAGGCGCCTTTTAGAGCTCTTTTTCATTATAGTAAAAATGCTCCTTTTAGAGTTATTTTTCACTATAGTAAAAAGGCTCCTTTTAGAGCTCTTTTTCATTATAGTAAAAAGGCTTCTTTTAGAGCTCTTTTTCACTAAAGTAAAGAGGCTTCTTTTAGAGTTATTTTTCACTATAGTAAAGAGGCTCCTTTTAGAGCTCTTTTTCGTTATAGTAAAAACACTCATTTTAGATCTCTTTTTCACTATAGTAAAGAGGCTCCTTTTACACCTATTTTTCGTTATAGTAAAAAGGCGCCTTTCAGAGCTCTTTTTCATTATAGTAAAAATGCTCCTTTTAGAGTTATTTTTCACTATAGTAAAAACGCTCCTTTTAGGGCTCTTTTTCACTATAATAATAAGGCTCCTTTTAGAGCTCTTTTCAATTATAGTAAAAGGGCTCCTTTTAGAGCTCTTTTTCACTAGAGTAAAGAGGCTTCTTTTAGAGTTCTTTTTCACTATAGTAAAGAGGCTCCTTTTAGAGCTCTTTTTCATTATAGTAAAAACGCTCCTTTTAGATCTCTTTTTCACTACAGTAAAGAGGCTCCTTTAAGAGCTCTTTTTCTCCATAGTAATAATAGTAATATTTTCACTGTAGTTAAATGTCTGCTTTAGGTTCTTTTCAGAACTCTTTTTAAAGTTGTAAAAATCCCTCTTTCACTATTGTTAATAAGTTTATTTTGTCACTTTTTTTACTGCATTAAACAAGCTTCCGTTGAGTATATTTATACTATCGTAAAGGGGTACTTTTAGAGTTTTTCCTCTATTATTAAATTGGGGTCTTTTAGTGAGATTTATACCGCAATAAAAACGATCCTTTTTTAGTTATTTTTAGTACAGTGAGAGGCTTCTTCCTAGAGCTCATTCTAGTTTCAATTAAATAGACATTTTTTTTTTTGCTTTCTGAAAACTAGAGCAAAACGGTTCTAAAAAGAACCAAATTTGGAGTTATTTGTGCTAATGAGAAAACCCGCGTTTGAAGCTCTTTGTGCTATAGTATAGAAATTCCTTTTCAAGTTGCTTTTGTTTGAATCCTCTTCTGCTGAAGGCTGCTTTTAGATTTAATTGTATGAACTTCTTTTTGTATTCTAATAGCTGGAGCAAAACGATTCTAAAAAGAACCAAATTTGAAGTTATTTGTGCTAATGAGAAAACCCGCGTTTGAAGCTCTTTGTGCTATAATATAGAACTTCCTTTCCAAGTTGCTTTTGTTTGAATCCTCTTCTGCTGAAGGCTGCTTTTAGATTTAATTGTATGAACTTCTTTTTGTATTCTAATAGCTGGAGCAAAACGATTCTAAAAAGAACCAAATTTGAAGTTATTTGTGCTAATGAGAAAAGCTGCGTTTGAAGCTCTTTGTGCTATAGTAAAAAACTTCCTTTCCCAGCTGCTTCTTTTTTAAATCTTCTTCTGCAGAAATATTGTGGAACATTTTGATTTTCTCTCATCCTCTCTCTATCGCATTCACCCTCTCTCTCTCCCTCTCTCCCCTCTTTTGTTACATTTAAATAAATATTTACTTTATAAATTAATTTTTCGCCACTTAGTGACAATTTCAATGGTTCATTTGCGCCGATTACCGATTACATTGTGGTCATGGGAAATCTCAATATTATCGAGAAAAATAACAATACTCTGATATATGATATTAAAGATGTTGTCAAATACAACGACGTCTTCAATATAGACACCCTTGCTGATGATATAGTTTTGGTGATACTAAATGCCTCAGTTCCTGCTGACCATCCTACCGTAAAACCGATTACACTCTATGACGGTCCCTTAGAGGACGGTACTGAATGTTATGTAACCGGTTGGGGCTTAACTGAGAAGGTAAAATATACGTATAATCAAATTCTTTACTGATCTTTATTGCTATTTTCTTGCATCGTCTTTGTTTAAGGGCGTTTTATCGAAACTTCTGTTAACGGTCGATATTCCTATAATTGCATTCGATAAGTGTCGTGACAAGACAGATTACAATGACAGCATCCAAGAAGGAATGTTGTGTGCCGGTTATTTGGAAGGTCAACGTGGTGACTTCTGCAAAGGTGACTCTGGAGGCCCCTTAGTGTGTAAAGGCAGTCAAGCTGGTATTGTTTCTTGGAGTTACGGCTGCGGTGATGCAAAGGCGCCTGGTGTGTACACCTATATCTCTTTCTACAGACACTGGATTTTGAGCAAGGTGTCTGAATATAAAGTAGTCAAGCCCCAGTTTGTACATTATGGTCACAATGGCGATGGCAGGTGTAATGGCTCTATGTCCTACTACAATGACTCTGTATTTTTAACAGTATTGATGGCGGTATTTGCTGCTGTGTTTAGTACATTTTAAATTAGCAACAACTTTGTAATTGTATATAAATGTAATCATTTATGTTAAGCATGTGATTACATTCTGTTCACTTAAAGATTTAAAATGGGGAAAAACGTATTAAAAATTATTGCATCTGATGTGTTTTACATCCTGTTATGTACAAACATTTTCAAGGCAATGAGGGATAGTCGAGCAAATTTCACAATTTGCTTACTTGTTTATATTTATGGCAGCTGAAATTGAAATTATTATAAGACTAGGCGACATGACGTATAGATGGTGCCAGTAATTTGAAAAAAATTATTTTGGTAAAAAGTAGCAACGTTGTAAATCATATGTTTTAAGTTTCAGTGAATTTGTGAACACCGAATATTTCCGCTCTGTAATTCAATATTTCCATTTGAAAGGTCTCATTCCAATCAATATTAAAGTCTAGATAAATTCTATTCTGATGGAATCTGCTCCTTCGTAGTTTAAACGAGGCCGTACAAGCTACCAAGACAAAAATCGTAATGGTCAATCAATTGAGGTCTGCACGCCAAACAAACTTAAGAAAATCCAAAAGGTATTGGATGATCGTCAGGTGCGTGAGCTGGCCGAACCGATAGACATTTCATTGATTGAAGATTTGAAGATGGGAAAAGTGTGCCCAAGATGGGTGCCGCGGTTGCTTTCAATAGAGCAAAAACATCGTCATGAAGATATTTCAGTACAGTGTTGTACTTGATAGTCGCACGAGGCAAAAGTTTCATCACATCTCGATCGCATTTGTATGCACTGTACCTCCTTTATGTGCAAGTGTTTTTGATAATGTTGACTCATAGTAAACGTTCTGGAACATTTTCGGCGAATCGGTTTGCAATACAAAATTTGAGACAAGTTCTTTTTTTATATATTTATTGATTGTGCAAAGCTCAAAACACATTTGATGGGAACTGACAAAAATGATCACTGTAAGCAGACTAGATGGCAGGTCGGGTTCAAACTCCGCGTCAGAATAGAGAATAGTTGTGCCAACTTACGAACAAAAAGAATTTCGGCAATCTCTTTAAACGTGCTTTTATCAATTCCCGATAGAGGGAGGTAGACGTATGTTGCAGATGTGCATGTAACACCTTTAAGTCCAGTAAATTATCACAAATTTTGACGGCGAATTTCAATTTAGTGGGTCCTATTTGCCACGCATACGTAATCAACAACATTTGATTGACATTTTTTCTGCAGGCCAGCTTACTTATATAATATCAAAATACAAAATATCTCAAAAAGCTGCGAAGCTATAGAAACAAAAATAACTATAATTTAATTCATCAAAAATAAATATATACAAATATAAAAATTCACAATATAAAATCTCGTGTTTTGCTACAAATTCTACTAACTGCTAACCAGTAATATTGATGATCACAAAAGTTTATAGATAATTAATAAACATAACATTAGGGCAATATTTACAGAGGACAATCTATAAGTCATACTACTGTTCCTATATAAAGTATAATTAAATGAACTATTAGTGGCCACAATCCAATTCCTGTACTCCGAAACATTGGTGTACACACCAGGGCTGTTGCGTTCGGCACAACCATCACCCCATGAGACGACACCCACCAAGACACCCTCAAATGTCAGTGGACCGCCAGAATCACCCTGACAAGCATCTACACCACCGCTTAACAGATAGCCAGCACATATCATGCCCAGAGGCAAACTGCCGTATGCGATGGCGCACTGTCTGTATGATATAATGGGTACCTGGGCAGCCATAAGCGCAGCTGGCATTAAACCCTGGAATAAACAATAAGAATACAACAATTAATTACTTTGCGTTACAACGAATTTGTTGTGATTTACTAACATTTCCCAATCGTCCCCAGCCACTAATTGTGCACAGGTCAGAAGCTTTCATTGCTACACTATTGAGAGGAATGGCCCTCACCGTTGGCCAATTCCATGGTATGTAACCATTCATAAATACCATAGCAATATCGTTCTCAAAACTTTTGGCATTGTAATTCGCATGCCGGACAATCTGCTGTACATTATATTGTAAAACATTGGAATCTTTGGCAAATCGATTGGCATTCCCCATTACTACACGAAATTCTCCAGCCGATTTGTCTTTGATTGGATAAGTGTTTGCTCTAAAACAATAAAATGATTACAATTAAGATTTAAAATACTGGAAGTTTTCTCTTAACTCACTCTACAACACAATGAGCCGCAGTTAGCACTACTCTCTGGGTGATTACGGAACCTCCACATACGTGACCATAACCAAATCCTCGCGACTTTTCTACAGCCGCTATACGTAACGACACCTGAAAAGGCGCTGCAGTAATAGGAATCGTGTAACCGCCAACAATTTTGGATTCTTTATTGGGGATGGTATCTAAAAAATATGGATGATAAATTGTTAGATTTCTTTTATAAATTCCAAGATTTTTATTCCCTAAATTAGTCTCTTTAGAAATCCGGTTTCATGGGTATGCTACGAGTAAGGTTCATCCCAATATGACTCGCAAACCTACACGCTGTGGTATGTAAATACGACATTACGTGACATATGTCACGGATATGTTTGAAATTACCATCCGCTTACTTATCTTCTTAGGTACAGATTAGAATAGATATTCTTATTTATTATGTGCCGCATGTGAAATATAATCCCAAACGCTTCGGTCTTCTGCGCTTTTTTTCATATTCGTCATACGAAGTTAGCACAGTTTTTCAAAGCGTTTCCTCTTAGCAAAGTTTTGGTTTACCTCTTCTATCCTATCTATCAAGTTCGTTGTTGAAAACATTCAGTCTAAAGCATCTTAGTCAATCGACACAACAAGCCCAAGTCAACGTAATCGCTATTTGATGCGCTTGATCATATCGATCTCTACATACAGAACCTGCGTCATATAACGCTGATGCTCTGCGTTAACGATTGCGGGCTCATATATGATACGAAGTATTTTCCTTTCAAGATTTGCTACAACTAATTTATCTGGATTCTATACTGTATAGTAAGACAGATAGAACGAGTACTATAATAGTTTCTGATACAGTTGTATTTTTGTTAGTCGCGAAAGGGCTATGGCATAGAATCTCCTATTAAGCCCATAGCAGCATCTAACTGCAAGCAGTAATCTCCTCCTAATTTCCAGGCTAACATCTTTAGTAGTATTGATAGCAAAGTTGAGGGGAATGAATTTATCCAACATTCTAAAATTATAGTCGGTAGTGTTCAGGCAACGTCCCAAACCAGTACATTCTTTATTTAAAGAGACGAATAACAAACAAATATGTTGATTGTGTCCTCTTTTACCACTTCACCTATTTTTCCTGACTCTTTCTTGATGTTTGAGAAGACTGCAGAAACATTTCGTAGACATTTGGCAATGATGTCTGTATGATGAACAAATAAACCTTCATATTCATCATAAAGCATAAAGGAAAAACAAGTGAATAAAGGCTATTAATTCGACTTGGACGAAACCTATATGCATATAGCATAGGGGCACACAAATTTATAAAATGTGGACTGTATGTGAAAGTCGAAAACCCTTGCGGCTAGCACTGTAGTTAACTTATAATGATTCTTTATGCTCTTAGTTTCGTATAGTATATGTGTTAATCAGATTCCACAGAGTAACGCACGAATCGTGTTACAAACACAATGTCAATGTCAATGGGGACCGTTATTGAAAGATATTGAAGGATTTGTTTTACTTAGAACTGTGACTGAAGACGTATCCGTTTCAACAGCATTTGGTTCCAAGATGGAGCAACTGCACACATAGCCGGACTGGTTATGTTGGAGCTCCAACGAAATGTTCCAAACAAATTAATATCCAGAACTCCACTTTCCCATGGCCCCCTAGGTCATCTGAATTGACTGCGCTAGGCTTTCTTTATGGCGTTATGTCAAGCAAGAGGTGTACAAAACGAAACTAAGGATTTTGATTGAATTGATGAATAATTTTCTGATCAGATGTCGCATATGCGTGAATAAGAATCGAAGTTATTTACTGACTATAGTCTGAATTTTGAATTTTCTGTACAATAAAAAGAAAAATAAATGAAATACATTAATTAAAATTAGAGTTATTTGAACTTCTTCTTGTGCAGCAGTTTGTGCGCCATCCTGTATGTAAAAGGCTAAGTATGTATCTCTGTGTTTGCGCTCTACACTGTTATGGAAGGAGTTTTTAATTAAAATTCTTGCTGTATGAATTCTAAGATTCTAGGATAAGGATTTGCCCGTCTTTTCTTCGGTTTCACCTGTGAACAATTCAATTGTAAATTACATATAAATTAAGGCATAATTTAACTAGGGAAAGTTGGCGCAAACATATAATTTACGGCATAATTTAACTAGGGGAACTACATTTGGTTAGATAAAAAGCATAAATCAATTCTTTTCCCTACGCCTATCAACTATGTTTATGCCAACTTTACCCAGTTAATTTATGCCTTAATTTATATGTAATCTACAATTGAATTGTTCACAGGTGAAATCGAATAAAAGATGGGTAAATCCTTCTCAAAATGAAATGATTTGAGTAGATTGAGTTGCCACTGATAGACTAATAGAACGAACAATTTTCGGCTCAAAATGCAAGTGATTAAAAAACTAAAACGTCTTTGATATTTCAGCTCCAAATTAGACCGAAATACGAAATTACATATAAAGCTTTGATACCAAAATCACGGTCAGCAACATTTTTATTAATAGTTTTAGGTCAGATTTTTATGTTCCCAAATGAATCACACTGGGAAACAATATTTTTAGTATCTCGCAATAGCAAATGGCATTTAGTGACCTCTGGTATTGTGTTTTCAAAAACTTTATCAGTTTTTCTGGGTTATTTTGAAACATGAAACTTTATTTTTGGCATCTTTTCCAAAAAGAAAGTTGAACAACATTAATCTGCGCACTCCCCAAATTGACTCAGTGGTTACAGACAATATTTCGGTGAAATGTGAAAACGTGCTGAAAATAGTTACCTGAATTACCTTGAAGGTCATGGTAATTCAGGTAACTATTCTCAAAGTATTCTCAGGTAACTATACTCAAATTGTTTATTCTAGATTTGAAAGCATAGATAAATTTTGAAATAAGTCATGACTCAACAAATGCAGAAAGACTCATTAAAATTGGCACAATGTTTGCAGAAATATTGCCTTTGGGATGGGAAAATATATTCGAAATTTGTTGAAAATTTAATTTCCTTGCCTTTTGCGTGGAAATCCGGTTATAACGACGCAAAGAATGCTTTTTCTATAAGTTGCTAATTCCAAAGATTGAAAGTAATTGTCGACGATCATATAGATTGTCTACCAACGATTCAAAAAAAATGGTCGAAATGCGATTCAATGGCAATGATCTGATAAAAAGCATGTATTAGCTCCTAAACTCGGTTTTGCACAATGTATGTAGTATATTCATTGATCAGTATCAAAATAGACAATAACAAGTGCGGTTATTACATATGGCTGCACTAGGTTGGAAGGTTCTGTATTGTGGTACTAGCTTAAGTGTGTTATGCGATGGACTAAATCATATCCTTGCTGCATAGCGTATAATCCAGATGAATCAATTATGAAGGATTTCGAGCTCAAACTACTCCGATATATTAATAAAACCATCAACATTAACATAGAGTATCATGTGCATCATGAGGTACATAACGACATCGACATGTCAAGTGCATCAAAATACAGCAATTACACTGACTTGATCATGCTGTAATTATATATAAATGGATCCATCCTCTGGCATGAAAAGCCTTTGACCATCAACTCTGGAAGGAACAAATTTCCGTAACACTTTCAAAATATGAAGTGACGAATGGCTGGAGAAGCACAGAAAATCGAAGATCCTGCGGCATATAATATACGCTTGCGGTCCTGAAACTAGCCAACCAAAGACGTCTTATAGTGAAGTCATCTAAACAAAGTCGTGTGATTAAGAGAATATTCAGATGCCTGGAGTCTGAAGACGCTTTCGACTAATCGATAATTGAAGAAGAAACAAACATGTAGTTCAAACGGATGTAAAGCTAGCTCCTAGCAGATAACACCATAGAGATAGATTGCATTTTTACCCGAAAACAAGCTATATACTACCTATATACGAGTATATGTGGGCATAAACTATTCCACATACACTATTCCATACTGAAAAGTAACTGTCAAATATATAATGGTCGCTCAAGACAGTTGTTGCATTCAGTACAGTTGAAAATCTGAACGTTTCACTGAACTGAATTAAGGGAATGGAAAAATGAAGTGTAATTAAAGAAATCTGAACATTTCACTCAACTGAACTAAGAGGGAGGACAATGAAGCGATTTTCACTTGGTGTCAAACATTTATCCACAAACGCCAAAAAGAAAAAAATAACATAAACGCACATATTTGCATAAACCTGGATAAGCCTTATTGGAGAGTCACAATATCATTATTTTGGAAATTGAAAGTTTCGTTTCTGCGTTAAAGAAAGCATTATTTTGTAGCGGTTTTCTTATTTTGGTGATTTTGAAATCACTTTCGGCTCCATGCGGAAAGCATTTCTTCGTCTATCTTCCCAATGCGAAAATGGATTAATGATTTTTTCAAAATCCACAAAATAAAAAATGTATAAAATGCAAATAACTCAAAAACGAAACATCCAATCGCGAAAATAATGTAATTTTTTTGCTACCAACTGTGGCTCATATCAATCTGGCATCAATAAATTAAATTAAAAATAAATTAAAATTTTAGAGCCACCAATTTTAGAGTAATAAATCAAATTTCTAAAAAAAAGTCGCTACTACAATAAGCGCTAAAATCAAAATGTGATCAAATCCTACCAATCAAACGTCCAGTTACGAAAATGTCCAAAATTATAATAATATTTTTAAGTTTAACGATTTTTTATTTCAGTAATTTTTTGCAGAAATTTTAGAGCCACCAATTTTAGAATAATAAATTAAATTTCTAAAAAAAGTCGCTGAAACAATAAGCGCTAAAATCAAAATGTGATCAAATCCTATCAATCAAACGCCCAGTTACGAAAATGTTCAAAATTGTAGTAATTTTTTTAAGATTAACAATTTTTTATTTTAGTGATTTTTGCAGAAATTTTAAAGCCATAGTGTAATATATATATATATATGTATACAGGGTGGCGCATAAGTAACGTTAACGGCGACTATATTGAATGCGTTCTTGTGCGTCATTTGGTTTTAACTCGTGAACCAATTGCATCTTATATGGGAAAAGATGTAACATGTGTAAAATTCTTTGCAAAGACCGCCTAAACATCTTTAACTGCTGAAAACGTCGTTTGGTGGAAGTTTTGGGGTTTTCTTCAATACTTGCTTGCACTCGAGCAATGGTCGCTTCATTTCGAACTGCACGAAGTCTTCCAGCACGCGGAAGATCACTGACAGCCTCTTGTTGCCCAAAACGCTGAACCAATCGGTAAATTGTTGGAGCGCTAGGAGCATTTCGAGCATGAAAGAAATTTCGATATGATCTTTGTGTCTGAATAATCGAATGCTGACTTTCAAAGTAAAATTGAACAACTTTGGTTCTTTGTTCTGTGCTGAGCCTTTCCATCATAAATTTCCTAAGTATTATTTAGTTAATTCTGTAATTCACTGATCAAACCTTAACGTTGCTTATTCG